>CAJHZI010000713.1:1420000-1640000 GCA_905160935.1 Enchytraeus crypticus
AAACAATAATTTATCAATAAAAAACAATACAAACACCTTTTACAAAAAAGGTAGTTAGCCATAATCACAAATTTAACTTATCTAATTCTCAAGCCATAACTACCTGTACCTGTATCATAATTGAGCCTGCCTAATTTAAAGGTGTTATGCTAAAAGTCATTATCTAAGAACAATTAGTTTTCTATTGATTATACTGTATACGTATGTATATCAGCATTCTCCACACAAACTTATAGTACAAAATACAACAGTAAACATACATCTCAATATTTAGCATTACTGGAAGTAATGCAAATTAAAAGAAAATAAAAGAAAAACGAATAAAAAAACAGATTTGCGCTGAGGATTGTTAGAAACAGAAATACCAGAAAGTTCTTTGGTTAGATAACCCACCTACCCGCCTTTAGACAATGAACAATTGCAGATACATCACTGTGATACAGACACTTTCTCGAAGCTAAGAAAATTAAATTTTGTGGTTTAAATACCCAATTGACCCAAATTCTAACACATAGGAATAAATAGGTCAGAGATCTGGAAATCTGCAAACTCTTTACCATTAGACTATCAACTAGATAAATGATTCCATTGATATTTTAAATATTAGAGATTTATTTAATTTATTTAGAAAAACGTTTGATGCTAAGAACACATTTCAAAAATTTATTGAAAAAAAAGAAAATGATCAGCATCAGATTTAGCTATTTATATTGTTGAAAAAATTCAGTATTTTTATTTGTTAACTTCAAAAATTGAATTAAGTAATTATATTTTCGCCATTTATAATTTTTCTATTAAATAAATTGGATATTGAAATTTAACAAAAAAATTGTCATTTCTCATCTCATTCCAATGTACACTAGAATTTACTGGTTCCCAAGTAAACAAATAATAATATTAAGAGAGTAAAAAGAGAGATTAGAGTAATAGAGAACCAGTAAAGAGATTATTGCGCAAATAGAGTACACTGGTAATATATTAGGAAGAGATAGGGAGTAGCTGTAAATCGAGAGAACTTGAAGAAGGAACAACATGATTTTCAAAGTTCCAAACTAACCACGATAGATATATAGATAGCTAGATAAACAGACAGATAGATAGATATATAGATAGATAGCTAGATAAACAGACAGATAGACAGACAGACACACAGACAGACAGATAGATAGATAGATAATAGATAGATAGATATATAGATAGATAGCTAGATAAACAGATAGAGAGACAGACAGACAGACAGACAGAACGACAGACAGATAGATAGATAGATAGATAGATAGATAGATAGATAGATCGATAGAAGGAATAATGTAATGGAAAACGACTAGAAGCAGCTTTAGATATGGAATGCTACAAGATTTTATAACAAATTCATAGACAGAGCTGGAAAGGAAAGCTGAAGACAGAATTGGTTAAATGCCACACACTAACCATTGGGCGATGTGTGAGTACAGCATTGTAAATGACATAACATCAAGCAAGAGAACATAGACTGACACACTAAGACAGGTAGAACATCAAGCAAGAAAACATAGAGTGACACAATGAGACATGTAGAGCATCAAGCAAGAGAACATAGAGTGACACAATGAGACATGTAGAACATCAAGCAAGAGAACATAGACTGACACACTGAGACAGGCAGAACATCAAGCAATAGAACACAGACTGACACTGAGACAGGTAGAACATCAAGCAAGAGAACATGAACTGACACAATGAAACAGGTAGAACAAATGAGACAACGTCAAGCAAGAGAACATAGACTGACACAATGAAACAGATAAAACAAACCATCGCAGCTGACTAGATCACCGCTCCTGGAAGTTGACGGAGTTCTACCACCTGAAGTCTTTAACGACATGGTTGGATTGTCGGGAATGAACAATGCCACGAACAAGGCCAGAATCACGAGTATCGCACCGAAGGCAAATGGTGGTCCTGGCATAATACTCTGTTCAATCATTTTAATCAATAAATTAATCAATAAATTAATCAAGCTATCAATCATTTAATCAATCAATCTATCTATCTAACTATCAATTATAAGCACAGATTAATAAGCATTTTTATTCCTATCATATATATTATATGTTATCCTTATTCCTATCATCCCTATCATATTCCTATCATATATATCTTGTAGTATCTTACAGATCTTAGGCCCATTATAGGCAACATTTTTTATATTGATAGCTGATTTAATTACCAACTAATTGAAGACAGAAACTCTAACCCTACACAACAGTATGGAGAAATGAATAGCACAAAGCAGTCGCATAAATGTATCACATACAACATGTAGATGATGCAGCGTGCCCATGTCTACACCACGCTGAACGCTAGAGCTGCTGCTGTTTTTCATCGATGGTAACACTGGCGAGTGACTGCCTCCCCCCTCAGCATCGTTCAGATCGACGTGGAACAGATAGAAGACAAATCCAAACAACGCTGGACCGAGTCCATTGCACAATCCCCTGATCCCAGTGATCACTCCCTGTGCTACACCTGAAAGAAGAAATCTCTCCATGACAACATCGAGCACTACGAACAGATAGAAGACAAATCCAAACAACGCTGGACCGAGTCCATTGCACAATCCCCTGATCCCAGTGATCACTCCCTGTGCTACACCTGAAAGAAGAAATCTCTCCATGACAACATCGAGCACTACGAACAGATAGAAGACAAATCCAAACAACGCTGGACCGAGTCTGAAGTAAAGTAAACACACATTATAGTGAATAATCAACTACGTTGATATCTATCACTACTTAAACCACATGTTTAATCCGTTAGGCAATTTAGACCATTTTTCGTATAACCAGTCTAGTGAATGTCCGAGATTTTATTCTCAGATCAGCGCGGCCGGGATTCGAACCCACGAGAGTTCAATTCACCTCAGGATTTGTCATTTAGAACTTAATGACGTTACCCTTACGCTATTTAGACATTCCAAGTGCCAGTTGTCACTATCAGCTCAAAACCTTTAAATAATAAAGGTTACATTTCTTCATGACAACATCAAGTACTACGAAGCAGACTAAACAAACAACCTAAAAATACTGGATCGCATACTTTATACAGCTGATACCAGCTCATAACACCCAATAAAGATATTAATACTATGTTAGTTTTTATCAGAAACTGATGCCCGTTATCATTCACTGCACAACACATGCCCAACAATAATTTTTTTCAGATAACAAAGAGATGAAGCACAACAAAAACAAAAACAAAAGCACACCACAGAACAGTAATTCAAACTGCGCCGGACTGGGTTCTTCTTATGACACTGTTACTAGAACATAAAAGCAAACATGCTGAGTCACAGCCTCATAACTGTGCTGTGCAAATCCTGAAAATCTATAATATCTCGGCAAGTACATGGTGTCAAATCCAGTGTTCTTCCCGTCAATGACATGCTGTCGAGCAGGAAACTGACGTTAAAAGCTTGCCTTAATCGTTTGGAAAAGGAATATAAACTCAATGATAAACGGTTTGAGTACTAGTAAAAAATGGCTCAGTAAAAATTATATCATGCCTGAAAGCAACATTTCAAACAAATAAAGATAGCTAGAGATCACATAAAAATATAGTCATAAAAATAAAAATATAGTCAAAATAAAATATAGTCATCTAACGATAAAGACTTTAATTAACAATGTGCAATTAATAATCTCTTCCTCATATTATAACCAGTGACAGCTTCGAGGTATGTAATCCTACTCAAAACCTACAATCATTTTCACAAACAGTTTCAATAATTAACTAAATTGATGAACTCTACATATGTATTTTTATATCATCATAATCATCATCTTCCCTAACGGAATGCAAATGGACTTTGATTACATATACTATATACTGTCATCGTCATCATCACCATCATCATCATCATCAACTTCTCTTGGAATCCCTAGGTTCGGGATACAAATATACCTTCTCCAAACCTCTCTGTCCCACACCGGCTGGAGCCAGTGGCGAAGTCGGTAAGACACTCGACCACGGATCAGATGGTGCGGGTTCAAATCCTGGGCTCGCCCGACACTGACATCGCTTTCGAGTGAGGAAACTGATGTTAACCTTAGCTTTACCAGCTTTTTTACCATATCATCAGTCAATCTTCTATGTTTCATGTCCTTCGTGATAATATATTTTTTAAAATTTAGAATATATACTGTACACTCAGAAAATAAAATTTCTGTTGCAAATGTTACCATCGATACACTAGAAGTAACAATAGAGATACCTTGCTGATCAGGACTAGCATATGTAGAGACGAATGCACTAATAGAAGGATATGTTATACTGCTAATGGCGGCCACAGCACCCGCAGACCAAATGATCCTATGTACAACAACAACACTTATTAGTCCTTCAACAGATATATTAACTTACTGTATTCAGAGCACTGTAGAATAGACCAACCACATACTGAGAGTATAGTAAGAGGTCACTAAACAGCTTAAGGAAGGCAGCGAGAAACTAATCTCTCGAAATGGTTTCCTACTGGCTTTATCCATCGTTACTACGTCACCTATTACGGCCTGCACAGTAAACATTAGGTCTATTCTGTCATAGGCCAAACAAGGCGGGGTTAGGTTTGACGGTTACATTTGATAAGTTTTATATAACAATTATTAAAACCTAGCAAGACAACTATTATTCTGAACTGCTATCTTTTTTCATAGCAGAGGATTTGATAAGTCCTAGCCTGACGACATCTTAGATGTAAGTACGTCCATTAGTTTTAAGACGTTTGGCATCATTGTTAAGTTTGACTTGCAAGAGAATTAGATTCAATACTAGTTTCATCCTTACGGCAGTTCTCCAAAGTTTAAGAAAACTGGTAAAGCTAATGTTATCATCAGTTTCCTCACTCGAAAGCGATGTCAGTGACCAGTAAGCGAGTCCAGGATTTTGAACCCCGCACATACTGATCCGCGGTCGAATATCTTACCGACATCGTCAATAGCTCCAGCCATTAACAGTTGCAGTTGTTCTTCAATTATTAATTTATTTCATTAATTATAAGAAATTTTTAATTAACTTTTTATTATAACTAAGTAATTGCATACTTTTCTTTATTTTCCCATCAGCAACACTAGTTGGAATATTGACATAAGCAATCATAAATAACATTGACAGAAATAAATAAATTACTATAAATTAATCATTCCAATACAAATCAAAAAAGAATGCCAGTTCTTAAGAGCAAAAAGACTAATATTGGTGAATAACTTACCAGGCCTGGGAACCAAAACCCAGCATAAAGAGTTGAAGCATCTCAAACGCCAAACCAACGATAATTGAGTTCTTGCTGCCGATGTATTTCATTAGAAGAGCCAAAAGTAGAGTCTAACATAAAAATAGGCATTTTATTATATTCTATTATATACTATAAAATATGGGTTTGAAAGAAACATTGCTGTTATTACATATTAGTTAGTATATATATTTTTCTAGAGTATCTGGACTGAAACAACAGCATATTTTTCATTACACTATCTGACAAAATGAATCTTAGATAGCTACTCAAAAAGTACTGTAAACACGGTTACTTTGAGCATGGGAGTAGCTTTGCCCAAAGGGATAAGCGCCTTAAACTGATGAACTCTAAAAGTGAAATTTTTATTGAAATGAATAGAAAAGAAAGCAGAGATTAAATGGAAGTGTGAAATGAGTAAATTTAACAAAAATTTGCAAATAGGGTTTTTTGGACCATTTTAAAAATTGTTTTCAAAATTTGTGATTTTACGCACTATCTGAAAATTACATATGACAAACCCATAAACCATAATCAATGGCCCCAGTTACTACTGTGGATAGTGCAGTAATAGGTTAGCTCCTAAGAACATTCCACTTGTACTAGTTCCTCCATTGAAGAAGAAGAACATAACATTTGTCAGACCGTTAGTCTCAAGCATCGGAATATGAGGAATCTTCGGAAGAACAAGTACAGGAAGAACTTCTACTAGTACTAGCACTAGTGCTAGCACTAGTACTAGCACTAGTACTAGTACTAGTGCTAATATTAGTACTATAGTAGTACTAACACTGTTAATAGTACTAGTACTAGTGCTGATATTAGTACTATAGTAGTACTAGCACTGTTAATAGTACTAGTACTAATACTACTATAGTACTAATATCAGTACTAGCACTAGTACTAGTGCTATTAGGATTATTAACAGTACTAGCACTAGTACTAGTACTAGTGTCAGTGCTGATACTAGTGCTAGTATTAGTACTATTAACAGTGCTAGTACTATTATAGTACTAATATCAGCACTAGCACTAGTACTAGTGCTAGTGATATTACCAGTGCTAGTACTAGTACTAGTGCTAGTGTTAATAAGTACTAGTACTAGTACTGGTGCTAATATAACCACTAGTACTAGTACTGATGCTATTATAAGTACTGGTACTAGTACAAGTGCTATTACTAGTCCTAGTACTAGTACTAGTGCTATATTTGTAATTGAAGTATCTACGATCGTGAACACATAGATTTAAAGAATTTGTAACTGCTGATTGATACTGACATATAACGTCAGTTATAACCTGAGCAATGACTGACAGGACCCCAACCACTGCAACAAATGTGGCCACTTCCTCAGGAGTAAAACCCATTACCTGCAACAAGATAAAGTTGTGCTGCTTATTTCATAGAAGTGATAAATCAGCCGCAGATAAACATATAATAGTATAAATAATATAATAACATAAATATATAATAATGATAAATCAGTTACAAGCACAGTAATTACAGTAACAGTAAATCTTGCCAATTAAAATATTTCAGTTCACACAATCATAAATAATAACCATATAACCGGCTAAATAAATAAATAGCTAACCTAAAAAAATAAATAGATAAACTAAAAAATGTCAATAAGGTAGTAAACAATCAATGCTTTTAATTCACTGACAGTATTCTCCACATTAATTTATTTATTTATTCTTAATATTTTCTTGTGTGTTGTAAAGTAGACTATGCTAGTTTGTTACTGTTGTATTAATTTGCTGCCTTTGGGTGAAATAAAGATTGATATATAATACTTACAAGACGAAGATAAACAAAGAAGCTCGAATATTCTCCAGCTTCAGGCAAGTATGACAAGAACACTGTTACACAGAGCATCAGGATTAAAAAATCCTGACCAATCTTACGTAGAGCCTGCCGATCGAAACAAATAAATACAAACTAAGGTACGAAATAATGAAAGCAAGCAAGTGAACATCTTAGCTAGGAGCTATTAACATTCACTGTTACGAGTAATACTGTATTCAATTTTCAAAACAAAACAGAGACCATGTTGCTGAACAAACTGTCAGTGAATCGATTACATCATCATCATCATTTTCCTGTTAGTCTCAATTTAACTAGGGTCGGGATCCGAATAGATCTTCTCATGTTTATATGAACTATCTGATGATTTGTTTTATTTTTATCTTTCTGATGTGTCTCTATTTTTGGTTTGGTGTCAGTGCACTTGGTGTTTTAGAGTTTGACCTTAAATAATAAACATATATCTTTCTCTATCTCCACTTCTCTCTGTCTCACACCTACTATCAGTCAATCCCCTATAATCTCTTTCATTCGTCTTATAAATTTTGAAGCAATTTCCGGAGCCTGGGCGCTCACCACCGAATGTCAATGAATTGATTCCATAAACACAAAATAATTCAGAAACAGTGAAACAAAGTCTTACTATACCACTTACGTAGCAACTGATTTACAAAGCTACACATCACATAACAGTAGAACTTGTAATTGCTTTAAGAAATATTCCATAAATAATTGTTTACTGTTAAGAAAGGCCAATAGCTAGACCTACTGGCTTGGCTATTGGCCAATAGCTAGGCCTATTGACTTGGCTATTGGCCAATAGCTAGGCCAAATTTTGCTAGCCGTCGCTAGCAAAATAACTAGGTTATCACTGTAAACATGACCCGGTAACAAAAAACATATGTACCGAAACAGATAATTAAACATTTTAAAAACTAATTAATCAGCTCTCCCGAATTTATAACAGAGAGAAAATATAGCGTTTTCACTACATATGCCGCAAAGTATGAGGCTAGCCGATTTCAGTTCATATTTCAACTACCAAAAAATCTGTCAAATATTCCAAATACTTTGTATAAATAGAAATGCACACAGATTTTCACTAGGAGAGACAGAATTCGCACGAAACTCACACTGAAGGGGTCGGCTTTATCCCACGCTAGTTGAGAGCCCCACGAGATTGAGCGACATTTCTCCGAGAGCGATTCCGGAACGACTAACATTATAAAAACGACGTCCAAAGCTGCCACAGCCGTCGCCAGCAAAATAACTAGGTTATCACTGTAAACACGACCTAGATATGCACCAATAGCAGGACTCGTTACAAGACTGGCAGCGAACGTAGCGGACACCTGTAACAAACAGGGCATAATTTAAGTGACTCACACATTATTATTGCTCTTATTTAAACTTATTTTCAAACTAAATCTATTCCCATTAATTCAACCCTGAATGATTCATCCCCATTGATTCATTCAAAAGGCAGTTCATATAAGGGAAGGAAGCTTATAAACTTAATACTAAAATATATATATTTATTTTGCCCATTCAGCAATACTAACCGTTTTCCACAATTTTATTTATAATATTTTATATTTATTAATATGTTCATTAATTTTAATTTATAAAAAAAACTATTATATTAATTTGATATCTAACTAAACTGCGCACACAATCATACAAATCTAGCTTTAAATCTTGCTATACCAGTATGAATTTTCTTTTGCAAACTTTAATGAGAAATCATGAAAATGATAGTAGCCTGACGGTTAGGGAACAGACCAAATAGTTTAAAATTTCACTTTAAATATTAGAGGATGATTTATTATGCATATAAAAACCTCTATAAATGTTACATTTATATTTGAATAGATTACTCATAATATCTCAAAGTAATATGAAAATCATGAACACTGGACTATGATTTAGAAATTAAAAGACTATATATACAACCGTGAGCAGTGCACTAAGAGAGAGAGAGAGAGAGAGAGATACAACAGCTAAGACAGCCGCAACAGACCAGTCCTGACACTGGTGGCGATGTCGGTAAGATATTTGACTGCAGATCAGTATGTGCAGGGTTCAAATTCTGGGCTTGCCCGTCACTGACATCGCTTTCGAGTGAGGAAACTGACGGTAACATTTGCTTTTTAGCTTTTTACTCTACAGAATCATTGGCATACAGATGCAGAGACAATAGACTTGGAATTATTATAGTATGAAAAGAAATGATTAGTACTTTGCTTATCACACTCAAGCCTTAGTCTCTAAAGGTCATGAGATGTAAATTACTAAATAAATGACAAGATTGAACCAGTCTAACAAAGCAAACAATTAAAAATAATTAAAAACTAAATAGTAAATAACTAAATAATTAAATATTTAAAGAAGACAAACGAGCAACATATTTACCAGTCCATACGCAGCGCTCCGCTCTTCAGCAGTAGTGACATCAGCGACGTAAGCGAAGACTACACTGAACGTGACAGAGAATATACCAGAGATAGACATCAGAGCAAAATACCACCTGTATGAGTCAACAAGTAACACAAACACAGACATCAGAGCAAAATACCACCTGTATGAATCAAACAAATGAAACAAACACAGACATCAGAGCAAATTACTACCTGTATGAATCAAACAAATGATACAAAGACAGACATCAGAGCAAAATAGCACCTGTATGCATCAAACAAATGATACAAACACAGATATTAGAGTCAAACAAAAGATACAAACACAGACATCAGAGCAAAATACCACCCGTATGAATCAAACAAATGATACACAGATATTAGAGTCCAACAAATGATACAAACACAGACATCAGAGCAAAATACCACCTGCACGAATCAAACAAATAATACAAACACAGACATCAGAGCAAAATACCACCTGCACGAACCAAACAAATGATACAAACACAGACATCAGAGCAAAATACCACCTGCATGAATCCAACAAATGATACAAACACAGACATCAGAGCAAAATACCACCTGCACGAATAAAACAAATGATACAAACACAGACATCAGAGCAAATATAAAATGGTAGAGACAGATTTCATTATACATGTATAAAGTCATATTAGTATGTAATTCATTTTATTTCAAATCACAACATACATGCATAATAATCATATATTATTATTAGTGCTTTAGCAAAGTGATATAAACAATAGAAAAGGTAAAAGTTAACTAAATCATTAAAATAAAATTATTACATTTTAAACATATCGTTGAGTAAAATAGCTCGTCAACCTACTCCAACAAGCAGTTGGCATTTAGAATTGTACCACTTTTGTCAATAAATGATAGCCAGTACCAGGTTGGCATAAATTTTATTAGAGAGCTGCCATTATTTAAAATAATTTACAACTGTAAGTAGAGGAAACCCTAAGAGACAAAAGAGGTCAGAAAATTTAATAATTTCATCAAGAAGCATCAAAAATAAAATGCGTTTCATATTCGTCAAATTGCTGTTTTGACGATTTTGACAAAACATTTACTGTCAGAAAGTCAAATTATTTCATCAAGAGGCATCAAAAATAAAATGCATTTCATATTCGCCAAATTGCTGTTTTTAGGCTTCTGATAAAACATTTACTGAAGATAAAATCAAGTGTGAAAGAGAAGTGATAGTATACCAGGGACTGAGTTTCATGAGTGGTATTGGAGCACATGTGAACGTAACAGTCAGCAGGAGAAAGGGCTTGCGACCCAACACATCCGATAACGCTCCTATTAGTGGTGCACTGAGAAATGAAAGAAGTCCCTGTAATAAATCATTTCCAATCTAATATATTCATTCATTTAAAAATAGCATTGATTAAGAGTTTAGCCAATATTGATATCAAAATAGAAAGAGATTTGAAAGTTACATAACGAACATATTAATAGGTAATCATATACAGTACAAAAAATTAGAAAGTTACATAGGTATATGACAACAAATGATGCAACTAAGGTATTAATGCCAAATATTAAGTATTTTATAATATTTTAAAATATTTTCATATATATTATGATTGCAGATGGTATCTTCCGGCTCAGCCTCAAATATATCTTTGGCTTTAAGCCTTAAGAGAAGGATAGTAATTTAAATCTATGAGCGAAGCGAGCATACCTTAACCCCTTGTATTAATCCATTCATGAGAAATGCATGATCTGGAAAGACATCATTCAATACCTACAAAAGTCAGCTAAATTCATTAAAGCAAATGCTAATGCTGTATGCCAAATGATAGATCCATATTATATCAAGAAAACAAGCTGACACTCAGTTAATTGCAAGTTAAATTATTTCAAAAAGCATTTACGTTACAACTTGCAGCAAGTTACATCTTTTGTTGCCAGTGTCTGCCAAATGATAGATCCAAGGTTAAGGAAAATATAATATAATAATATTATAATATTATAATAATATTATTAATGAAAATTTACTGCCAAGCTCACTGACTAGTAACAAGTTAGTCCAATTACAAAGCAAATACCAGAGATTTTTTTGAAGTCATGCAAAAATTGACAGCAGTTATAACAGTTAAGAATTAAATACTTTGTTTGGCAAAAATCTTGAATTCATCATAAAAATGAATTAAGATTTTCACAAATTTTTACAAATCGGTAAAACTGAAACTAAGATTAGATATCTGAAGTGATTTGATTTTGCATTGTTTTTTCCCTCAGAACTTCCTGCTTAGTCACCCCAGCCCTTCTTCACAAAAATGTGCAGCTTAATTAAGATCAGTCTAAAGTAACTTTCTTGAAGTTATTTTTCATATTTTCATTTTAAAAATCTGTATTTTTATTAATTACGATATTTTACTATCAAGGAGTAATAACACAATTTCAACTTTGCAGTAATTTAAGGTTCATACCGTTATCACAGGAGACATGACAAGTCCCCAACTGAAGAACTCAAGAAATATGACGACAAGTGCATGGTAAACACTCGGCTGGTTTGAACCAGATATCTGTTAAATGTTAAACATGTAAAATTAGCATGAATACCAGATTCAGATTTAATGGTACTTGAAATATAGTGTAACTAAGTAGATCATCAATAATCACAAATACAAACAAGAACGGCAATATAATCCCAAAAATTAATTCAATTTCTAAAAGATTAATTCATGTATAAATACTTATATATTATGGCAATAATCTAGCACATAATGAAACCTACTTCTAGAAAACAAACAGGTCTACGTCATAGATTCACAGTATAGTTTTTATCCAATTTACTTTGATACAACTCTGATAAACTATAAATTAAGCATTTAAACAATAAATTTAACTATTGAATTATTAGTCATTTCAACTTTATTAGTCATTTTTTACTACAGCATTTCTTCAGTTAGGTTTATTGCATATCTCAATATCGTACTAGGCCACTAGTTCCTACAAACACATGTATTATTCAGTTTTCAGCCAATTTTATGACTCATAAATCGAGCTTGATAATAAATATCGATTTTAATGTAATTATTTTTTTCATTTGGCAAAGTTTTTCACAAATATGAATGAGAAGATCATCAATGCGATGTGGATTGCTTTAAATACATGCTGGATGTTGTAATCATGTATGAATAGGGATTAAAATTAAAGAAGCCATTGGCTTCTTACCTTTCTCCTGCTACCTAAGTGTCTAGAAAGAATGGAAAGACAAAAGATGGTAGCAATTCTGGTAAATTCTGGTAAATGCAGTTGCGGTATTTTGCCGGTATATAATACTTTAATATTGTTTCATCTGCTTTTAAAAACAGCGTCACTAACGTTCTGTGTAAGTAAATTAGAAGCTGCTTTTTATTCGTAATAATTCTTAGTATATACTTCTGTAGTCACACACAAGTTCAGTAATTTGTTTCTGTACTCTGTGTTTGTTTATTCGTTTGTCTTGACTATTAAATAATAAATATGTTCTACATGTCCAGGCCACTGCAGAAGAGATCAACGTAAACCTGTGAGCATCATAAGAGGTGAACTGGCCATTGCAATAAATTAGTACAGGGTGTTGGCACATTGATAGAGAGTGAATCCCAGAATTGCAAGTATTTGGTTCAATCCCTGGTCAGTCAGCAACAAATAAACCCCTGGGTGATGGAAGATTACTCTTAAGTCCACATTAGCTAAACTCTAAACCATCAAAAGGCAATGATTACTAATTCTCGTTGGCATAAGAAGGAAATAATGAAAACCAAAGACAGTAACTCAGCAAGGAAACTCTGTAATAGGTGCTCTACAGTATTTCATGATAATTAAATCAATAAAAAAAGTAGAAGTAAAAAATAAAAAATATAAAGGTAGAACATAGAAATTTCAATGAATAGAAGATGCATTACTTAATAAATGCACTTCTAAGTATTTTTAGTTTTAGAAAAACGTAATGTATTCAATAGACCTATTCATCGATATTGAATATACAGAAATTGTATAACTCAGTAAGCAGACACAGCTATAAAATACATAGAACTATAACATATGCTAATATAGTTAAATTTACTAAAATTGAATAGATACATGGTTCGTAAAAATCTGATGAGATATCGAACATCCGCACCCATTAAGACAATGATATGTCATCGAAAGGACGATGCTTATATTTGGCATCAAATGATAAATTAATTAACGAAGTATTAAGCATAACCATTTCGCTACTAACCGAACCATTATGATCATGTTGTTGTCTTATAGCTTTTGGCCATACTAGATTTCCCAACGTCCGAACTTTCTTTTTGCCGATCATTTTCTATCATTATAGTTAAAGTTAAACCTAAAGTACAATCTGAAATAATATTAGGCGTTAAGTCATTGAATAATTATTGATTAATATTTGCTTTCATATAATAATAAATTCTCATTAAAATCAGTTGTTTACATTTAGTATAACCTACAATGTTGTCGTAGTCTAAACAAAAGCGACACAACCGGAGTTTATTCATTTATAGTTCAGAGCAACAACAATTTTTAAATTGCTAAGAATTTCTTTTAAATTAAAAACTGTACACAATTTAAAACTGTAAACCTTTACACAAAGGAAGAATTATAATTATTCAAAGTAATAAATCAAAAAGAAAAAATAATGTATTTAATTTAAAAAGAACTTTACTAGTAGTCAATCGACTTCTGGAGGTAATTATAGTAACCAAAACTAACCATAACAGCAACGCATACTGATGTCCATAATAACATCGAGCACTATGGAGCCAAACAAAAATCGATGAGCAGAACGTGGGTGGTCAATAAACGGTGCAAATCAAAATCAGAGTATTTAGTGTATTAAGGAAGGTAAGTAAACGTATGTCTGAATCACTGAATGGAGTCTTAGATCAACGTACTTAAGCGTTGATCTCATGCAGTTCATGAACATTGAATGAATAGGAAAGATTTATAGAATAAAAATAATAAATAAGAAACTGTTCGTAGAAAAAGAAAGATAAAACTGTTCGTAGAAAAAGAAAGGCTGATCAAGAAAAGATGAGGGGGCGCTCAAAGTGGGAGGAAGAGAATTCCAGGTCTGTGGGCAGCGTGCTGGAAGGATCGAGCGCCTGGAAAGCTTTTAATTAACTTAGAGGACGTGAAGATCGACTGCCTGGAGGTAAATGCTTCCAGTAGGCTCTAGCACTGTTCTTTTGTATTTTAATTATGACCCGCATTCGTAAAGCATGAAGATTCAAATTGGAGAATTACGACCGAGTTCGAAGAATATTTTCTTTAAAAATTATATATATATATATATATATATATATATATATATATATATATATATATATATATATATATATATATATATACAACAATTAAGTTAACAGATCTTTAAAATGATTTGGAATGTAAAAAATAAAAAATGCCTAATGTACGTAGAGCTAATTTTGAAAAGAATGTCACTTGCCTTCAATTATTTCTATTTTAAAAGTAGATTGTTATTAAAGCTATGAAATATAAAAAGCATTTTTGTAGATAGTAAAAATAACAATACAAATTTACATTCACAAAAACAGTTAAGGCAATTAAAATCAGGTTGACTGGATGACTATTTATATTTTGAAATAGATAAGAAGATCATAAATAGTTTACCTGATAGCAAATGATCTAGTATATTATCTATTTTGAAATTGTGAAATGAAAATGCGTATTTTTGGCGCAACAATGTTTTGATTTTCTTGACAAAAACTTTAAAATACATGTAGCCTACATGTTTATTTGAAGAAATATCTTGCATAATTCATTGATGGAAGAAACTGATACAGCTGACCCACTTGCCACGGCTTCTGCCTGTGACACTGAGTGAGTTTAGTTCTTTTTATTACGAACATTTATAGCTGTCCGGCTTGAGACATAGAATCAATGAACTTGAGCTGAAGGACAGAAAATCGTGAGTTCAAATCGTACCACAACTTATCATGTTTAATTCATACTTCAAGAATATATAACAACAATTAGAGTGCTACAGTCATCAAGGATAACATCGAAAACTATTGTGACAAAATCAAGATCGCGAGCAAAAAGAAGGTCCAATACGTGCAAATTCAAAAATCCCGAAAATCAGTTCAAAGATAGAGGGACTAAAGAAAAGAAGGTTTAACTTCATCGCTGATCGTAACTCATGGACACTGAATGGAAAAGAGAGATGGAAAAGGTGGGTCTTCAACTGCCTATGAAACTGTACATAAAAAGGTAAAGGTTGATGCGATTCAAACGAAGACTTCCGAAGATTGGATGGAAGAGAATTCCAGAGCTGCGGTGCAGCATATTGGAAAGAACGATTAGATAGCTTAGAGCGCGAAGGTAAGCTAGATCTCACAAGAGTAAAGAATTTAGAAGACCGAATAACAGCAGGCTGTATCACTTTAATCAAATGAGACATACAAGTTTGAATTCTAAGAGAATTCTGAACAAACTGCAACCGATCAATCTCACTGCCAGGGAGATTTAAAGACAGGCAATTGCAGTAGTCCAACTTTGATTGAACAAGAGCTGCGCCAATTGTAGCAGCTGTCTCACTTGATAAATAGCCTACGAACGTATTCGACGAAGATCACGGATAAGGGAGAAACATGTCTGTAAAGTTTTTGTTATGTGTTCGTGAAAGGTTAGGTGTTTATCAAGTATAACACCGAGATGTCTCATTGAAGAAACAGGTGATATTGTAATACCCGAAGATAACGAAGGAGTTTTCCCATTCAGCTTCTGAAGCTGTCGAGGTGTCCCAAACAACAAGGACTCCATCAGTGTTAGATGGTTTAAGTGCAAAGAAATTAGAAGACTTCTAAGAGGATATACAGGGTGAGTAAAAAAAATGATAACACCTGCAAAAAGTTTGAATATCTCAGGGAATTGTTAATATTTTCCAATAAAACTTTTAACAATTACGAAAGGACTAATTTCTGATGGGGTGGCCAATTTTCATCCATTTTGGTACACAGATTGGCCAGTAATGCAAGTTTCAGCAGAGCAACCCCCATTTTTACCTAAAAATGTAGCAAAGCACTTCCTGCAGTTCTGTCTTGTTTTTAGGCTTCGTTTTTGTTTTTGCAGCATTGTTCCCCAGACATAGTAATCCAGAGGATTAGTTCGGGAGAGTTTGGAGGCCATTCAATCTTCAAAATGAAATCCAATTTTCTCTCACTGATCCATTCCTGTGCAAGACGAGATGCATGAGCCGGAGTACCATTCTGCTGAAAGATGAAACCATTTGGTAGAAGAGCATAGCAATCATCCGTAAGCAAAATATTGACGTAATACTAAGAGTTTACCTTTACCTTCTAGTCAATGAAGTTGCAATCTTCTCTTACCGTGGTAGCAAACGCCATTTTTAGGAAAAAGTGGGGGGTTGCTCTGCTGAAACTTGCATAACTGACCCATCTATGTACCAAAATGGATGAAAAATGGCCACCTCATCAGAAATTAGTCCTTTAGTAACTGTTAAAAGTTTTATTGGAAAATATTAACAATAGCCTGAGATATTCAAACTTTTTGCAGGTGTTATCATTTTTTTACTCACCCTGTAGACTGAAAAGACTACTGCCGGAGAGTTTCAGCATCAGGATAGGAGTTAGGGGTGAAACAAGGGTACGTTTGAGTGTCATCACCATATAGTTCATGATCAAGAGAAAGATAAGAGATTAGAGAGCTTAAAGGTGTGGTATAGAGATTGAATAATTTTTTACTTAAAGAAAACTGATAGTCTATCAATCGATGCCTCATTTAGGCTACCGTCAGGAATTATATCTGCATTTACTGTGTTGGAAATGAAGTAGCGAAAATGATATACACGACCTGTCATGAAATTCCTGGTCTATGAATATCAAGATAATGTCAAATTGGAGTTCGTTTAAAGAATGTAAACAATTACTTCATTTAATTAAGTCCATTTAATAGTTTCACGCATTATGCAGATCTCTGACAGGAAGTAGCGATGACAGTTTATAATTAACTCTAATTCAGCAACATTTTACTGAAAACGTTTTGTTCATATGGTTATACATATGACATACCGCATATGTAACTAAGCTCATTGATAAGTTTATATTTTGCTTTAGTAGTTTTCGTTATTTCATCCAACTCCACAGTTATTTATTTATTTATTTAGATCACCACAAAGAAAAATATTAATAATCGTTGCATTTGAATAGCACATAGATTGCAGCAGGCGATGATTTAGGACACCTTGAGGACTTTTTAATTCAAAGCTATAAACATTCGGTCTTCTAATCTGGTCACCCATCCAAGTACTAACAGGGTTCGAAGTTGCTTAACTATTTTTTATTGACGCGCAGCTAAACCATGTGCACTAAATTCAGCCTCTCCTATAATAAACTCAGACGGCTCTGGCTGTGTCGAAGTTGTGCAACGTAGGCTGAAAGCAGTTGATATAATCCACAAGGACCCGGATTAGCAAGTGTAATTAAAACATTGTATTAAATTCTTCGAATTCAGTCTAAATTACTTTTAATAATATCTATTTTGTACTCTTCGTGCAATTGAATTTGTTTGGTGATTTTCCTTAGTTCTATCAGATGGATATATTGGATTTGACTGAGTCGCTACCGATCCGGAAATATTTGTGAATGATGGACTCAGATACTCTGTTTTAAGCAAAAAATTGAGTTTTCAGTGCAATGTCCGAGACACTAAATAATAGACCAAACAAGTGTACAAGTACCAATGTTGAGTACCAGTGTATCAGTACTAGTGTTGTGTACAAGTGTACAATATTGTAGTACCAGTGTATCATTACTAGTGTTGTGTACACGTGTACAAGTACCAATGTTGAGTACCAGTGTATCAATACCAGTTTTGTGTACTAGTGTACAAGTACCAATGTTGCATAACAGTGTATCAGTAAAAGTGTTATGTAGTAGTGTACAAGTACCAATATTGAGTACCAGTACATCAGTACAAGTGTTATGATACTGCTCCAAGATTTTTAGTGTAATGGTTGTATAAATCAAATATAATCGGTCATATAAATTTAAAATAAAGAACATTTTGGACTTTTTGTTAGCTTCATTTACTATTATGTTGATCTCACCACAAAACCTCTATCATTAACAAAATTTAATGCAAATTTAAATTTTGAAAATATGTTTTACATGTATAGTAGTAGCCAATATTTGAGTCTAATTTTTTACTCTGCTATTGCTTAGTCATCCTTACAACACGGGAAGAATTTGTTTGATGAAATCTTCAGTGACTCAGATAAGAAATTGCAATAAAGACTATCCTTATATTTATAGCCCTACACATCAAAATCTATCATTGGTTTTTGAATAGTAACCGCAAGCTTAAAGTGGTTCAATGATGCTTAACCTTAATCACAAGATACTCCAGAACAAATGTCAAGACAAAAGGGTAATTGAAAGAGTTTTTTGCCGATAACCACATATCTTCTTGTCTAAGTATAGTTTCACTTAAAAGACGTTAATCGGTAGATTATTATGAAAGTGAGAGATAATAGATCGGTAATTGTGACAATTTATATCAAAAATTTAAAAATAACTAGAGCATTTAGTTGGTACATTAAATCACGAGATCACGAGATAACAACTGTAGATAATATCGTAGGTTTAAGAATTACAATGAGACTAGCCGCCTACTTGCAGTGGCGGATCCAAGGGGGGGAGCCAGGGGGCCCGGGCCCGACCCCCCCTTAGGCCCGACCATAAAAAATTTAAACTATATTTTCAATGTTTCTATGCAATTTCTAGGTGTAAATATGTTTTAAGGGCGTTAGGGGGGTTTGGGGGGGGGTACAAGAATGAACTCGAACAGTCCGACTACCTGGAATTTGTTCAAATATAGGCCCCATTAGGGGCCCATATAACGGAAGGGGGCCCGAAAAATGTTGACCGTTTCACTAGCTCTCAATTTTCACTTTAGCCACTGTATAAGAGGAAAAAGGGTGTAAATAATAAATGTGAACTCTCTCCCGGAACAGTGGTGCAAACCATCTTGGATCGAGGGGCTTAAGCCCCCCCATCTTCCGCCAAAATTAGGTCACTTTTGCAATTGGTCCAGATCCGCTGAGTTTCTTCAAAGCCTCAGAGATGAAAAAATTAACCTACTTTTTTCCTAAACAAATGTAAGTTTTCCTCTCACTTTAGTACGGGAATGAGGGGGGGGGGGTAAGATACGGGGACATACTCACTCTATGAGCCGAGCGCAGTATGCTGACAAATTTTGAGCCCCCCCCCCATACAGCATTTTTTCTGGTTGCGTCACGTCCCGAAGAAGGCGGGGCGTAAGCAAAAGTGTGTACACTGTCCAAAAAAAATTTCGGGCCTCCCCTTAAAAAATTCCTGGATCCGCCCCTGCCTACGTGACTAGTTGGTTGCCTGATATCTGAGTTTGGACAAATGGGGAACAAATATACTCGTGTCTTCAATTTGGCAATTGCTTATCTTATTCTCTGTCTCTCTCTTAGTGCAATGCCTATTGGCAGGTCCATGGTATATTATTGCAACTCTATTCATATCTATCTTCCGTCTTTCTCTTCAAGAATACTGGTATATCAAAAGGAAGGTATATCAAAAGAATTTAAATTATAGATAATTTAAAGATCCACTCGTATATAATTCTATTAATTTATAAATATTCTTCTTCATTAAAAATATACATTATATATATATATATATATATATATATATATATATATATATATATATATATACAGTATATATATATATATATATCTGTTCGCAATGTTTGTCCTAAAATCGCGGACAATACTTTTTGGTGTCTTAGACCATGGACACCTTTATAAAGTTTATATACATGTATAGCACCATATACATGTACATGTACATAGCATATTATACATCGCTATGGTAGCGGGCAGCGAGACGGACCAACAGAAGATATAGGATAGTCTGAATGATACGACATTGAAATACGGCATGAAGATTAACATCAAAAAGACCAAAGTGATGAGAGTGTCCCATAATAAAGGTGAAATTAATATCACAATAAATGATACGAAATTGGAACAGGCAAGGAGTTTCAAATATCTGGGTCATAATATAACCGATGACGGGAAATGTGAGACAGAAATATGCAGTAGGATTGCACAAGCAAAAGCGGCCTTTGGTAATAGAAAAGAACTATTAACAAAAAGACTAAAGAAAGACACAAAGATAAAGATAGCGAAAACTTTGGTGTGGACCACGCTATTGTATGGATGTGAAACATGGACTTTAATGAAAGGTAGATATTAGGAAACTGGAGGCATTGGAAATGTGGATTTGGAGAAGAATGAAGAGGATTAGTTGGACTAAAAAGGTTAAAAAAGAGGAAGTTCTAGAGAGAGTCGTTACAGATAGACAGTGGATAAATGTATTAAGAAATAGGAAGAAGAGTTGGATAGGTCACATTCTAATGAGTAAAGTCTATTGAAAGGGGTCATAGAAGGTAGAATGGAAGGAAATAGAGGCAGAGGCAGGCTGAGATTAGGTATGTTAGATGATTTAAAGATCCACTCATATGTGGAAATGAAGAGGAAGGCGGAAAACAGAGAAGAGTGGAGGCGTTATATACCATGGACTTGCCAGTAGGCAGTGCACTAAGAGAGAGATTAAACATAGAGATTATATTAAAATAAATATTATCTAGGAGTCCAGGCTTCGGCACACCGGTTTACTGACTCACAGATTTTCTCGATAGCTCAGAGCGTAGAGCGAGTAACGCCTTGAAGTTTTAAGTGGGAGTTCCTGTGTAGTGGGATCAATTCTAAAGCTGATAAAGCTAATGTTAACGTCAGTTTCCTCACTAGAAAGCGATGTCAGTGACGAGAGAGCTCAGAATTTGAACCCCGCACATTCTGATACCCGATCGAATATCTTACCGGCGTCGCCACTGGCTCCAGTCAAGTTCTAGGTTCAGTACTAGTAGATAACTACATATGTGGAACGAGTCCAGAGGTGAAGAACTAGTCTACAATTGTAGAAAGAGAGTACGAATGAATCGGTTGAAACCGAAGGAAATTTTCTGATGGTTTATTGTTTATAATTGACACAAATAAGGTGCTGATCTAGCCCTTACCCTAACCTCTGATTCTTATCTAATCAAAAATATTGCAACCGGTAACTGAAGTTCAGGCGAGCCAATGATGGGACGGACACAACCAGTGTGTTAGTAAATTACACTAACATACTAGCAGTCATACACGACATATACTGACATGCCATTCCATCAGAAAATCTTCGCTTAACTTAGTTTTAGCCTTTTAAAATTATAATAAATACAGTACACACGTGTAATAATAACAACAACAATTTGAGTTCTATAGTCATCAATGACATCATCGAGCACTATTGATCAAAATCAAGCCGGCGAGTAAAAAGAAGATCCACAAACGATGCAAATTCCAGAATCCAGAAAATCAGTCCGAGGTTATGACGAAGGAGGTGGAACGTCAGCGAGAACTTCCGCGTCTAGAGGGCATCGATGTCAGGAAAGATTGGCCGGGGCTATGTCTACTAAAGCATCATCATCAGTTCCTTGAGTTCTGAACAGAGCATAGGGCGGCAACATTCCTCTATTCGTTTTTATCATCAGCAATCTTCACAGCGTCTTCCAGTGAAATGTTTAATGCTCTCAAATCCATATTGATCGTATTTAGCCAACTACTTCTAGGTCTTCCTCACTTCCTTTTTCCTTGAGTTGGCTTCCAGTTAACTGCAGTCTTAGCGTAACTATCCTCAGACATTCTCAGTAAATGACCTAAAAACCTCAACCTTCTCTCAGAAACTATTTCATCTAATTTTCTTTGTCCACTAAAGCATAGTTAATAATAATAATAATAATAATAATAATAATAATAATAATATTCTTGCCCTATCTTCCATAGGACAAGAATATGCCCCAACCATAGGATCAGAATATACCCCTATCATAGGGTTAGAATTTACCCCCCCCCTTTTTATTATTATTATTATTTATATTATAATAATAATTATAATAATAATAATAATAATTATTATTATTAATAATAATAATAATAATAATAATAATAAATACGTTTACAGAGCAAACCAGCGATATGCGAGAGACATCTTTTCTTTGGCAGAGGCTTTCCATGACTTTGCAAAGATTTCATGCAGTCTGCTTCAACAATTCTTTTAAGCCGATTGATGACCTCGAGTAGCCGGGCGGCGATTCAGCACGTATTGCTTGAATCGTTTTTATCAAACCCCAGGTTCTTTTCACCGGCGTAATAAAATAATAATAATAATAATAATAATAGTTTTTATAATCGTTTACACGGTAAAGCACGTAATACACGTATACCGCAACAATCTCACTGCGTCAGAAGTCATTTGGAGAAGGCAATGAATAGTACAAGGTAATTGTCAGTGTCTTTAAAGTACATATGCACCTAGATAAATCAAGTAAAGCGTAAAATATACAGAGACAGGACACTGACGTTAAAATTAACTAGAACACTCAACGAGTCAGCATCACGTGACCGTTTCGAGAATCGATACCATTGGTAAAAATTTGAAACTAATCGCTTCTTATAATCACTCCATTTTCTGAACGGTTATCACATTCCGCTATATGGGTCAGAGATACCGCTCCCTGGTCCTCGTCTAGTGCGCATGAACTCGGCCATAAAAGGATTATATAAGATAGTTAATCCAGACTCAACGTCCAACTTAGCTAAAGAGTCGACCATTGCGACATTATTATCCATATATTTCTGCCGTAACGCTTTATTTCGCATTGCTCAATAGGATAGGTTTACAATAAAGCTAATAACTCTGCCATCTGTAAAAAATGCGATGAAATTTGCGAAATTGGATTGTCTATTAGATTTTAAAAAGTTTTGAACATAAATTAAGAGGCTAAGTAAAGAATAAGCAAAGTTTAATAGAAAATATTAAACAATTTAAGTAGTTAAATATTTTAACGTTTTGACCTAAATTATCATCTAGGTATATGCATATAATATATATCAACAAACTAATAAAATGTAAAACGGAATCAAATAAAATCAACAGCTTGTTTGTTTGTTTATTTATTTATTTTTATCCGCAGTAAAATGGAAACTTCAACAGAAATCGGTGCTGTAATTGCTATTATAGCAGTATGCCTGTACGCAGTTTCTAGTTCAAACAAGAAGAAAAGTAAATACAGATTACCACCAGCGCTACCAAGTCTGCCTTTTGTTGGTTCACTTCCATTTGTTGGTCTTTCAAATCATCACCTGAGTGTGACAGAAAAGTGCAAGAAATATGGAAAGATATTCTCGATGTGGGCCGGCTCAAAGTATGTTATAGGCCTAACCTAGTACGATATACGATTTACTGATGTACGATTTACCACTAAGATTTTTCGTATATATTTAAAGCTTACATTTCATCTACATCATAACATCTAAATCATCATCATCTTCATCATCTTCCCTTGAATCCCAGTTTAACCAGGGATTCAAATACTGGACACGAATAGACTGTCTCAAATCCTCTCTGCCCTACAACATATTTTCAGTCAATCCCCTATTTGAGACTTTTCCATAACATCCAAATCTTATATGTATAATACTTCAATATGTGTGTGATAAGTTGGTAATGATTTTTAATTTTTATGTTCTTTTTTAAGTGGATAGACCAATCAAGGTTTGAATATTTTTCTTTCCAATTTTGTACGCTGAAATATGTAGTTACAACTAGACTGGTGTTACAAGTCTTCAAGACTTCCTAAACGAGTATAGTAAAGCTAAAAAAGCTAAGGTTAAAGTCAGTTTCCTCACTCGAAAGCGATGTCAGTGACGGGCGAGCCCAGGATTTGAACCCCGCACATACTGATCCGCGATCGAGTATCTTACCGACGTCGTCACTGACTCCAGCCAAATAAAGTTAAGTAAGTATAACACTACTAGGTGCATTAGAGTTTTAGCAGTAATGGCACTTGATTTATTGAGTGCTTAATGGTAAGAAAACGAGTTAGTGTCAAGAATTGTGAGTTCGAATCCAAGGTTTGCCTGTCAGTAGAATTATTCTGTAGATGAATGAAATAGTTCTTCCACTGCATTGAGATACAGGGGCGTCATTTCGTCCTCTCCCTTTTGGCCTGCAGCGCAAAAAGTAACTTAGTGGGTTTAAGTATTTAGTTTGATTTAACGTAAGTTTTTAGTTTTATATTCAGGTAGGCTACCCCGGGAGAATTTCGTGACACAAACTGAGTCATCGCTTATATGGCGAAGAAGCCCCTGTAATTAGATATAAACCAAAACCAAGGCTAGGCCTACAGATGGTTCAGAAAAACGAGTTTTTGCAAGATTACGACACAATTTTCGAGTCTTAAAGTGAATTTTTATTAATAGTTACTATTCATCATATCGCTATATGACTTCTTCTACAGTGAATGGCAAAATGTCCCGAATCAAGCATTTTGCGGAAATTCATGCTTGGTTCAATAATAAAACACCAATATATCTCATAAGTTACGCCCATCAAAAATCTACATTAACTGCATTTGCAGAAGCCTTTGCCCAACTCGGCGAAACTTTCTTCATTCCGCACAGATTGAGACTGAAATTCTGTTAAAAACAGCCATTTTCAAACTGACTGACTCCGCTTCTGCTTGTATATCATTTTAAAATTCAGTTTAGTCTTATTTAGATTTCAATTTCATTTTGAAATCGAAATTTTGATATTACTGCAGGGACCTACTATATATTGCATTTGTCGTAGAATTAATTTCGCATTATTTGTTTACCTTTGACAGATACATGGTAGTGCTAAATGGATATGAAGTCATCCACGAAGCTCTGGTAAAAAATTCTAAAGCATTGTCCGGAAGAGGCGAGATTTACGTGGAAAAATATATCTGGGGAGATCACGGAAGAGGTTAAGTTTTAAATCATAAAAGTTCAATTAATCTAAGGCAAGCAGTTCAATTATCTACTAGTATCACATCTGAAATGCTTAAAGGCCTGCTATAAATCGATCAAGATCTTATTTGAAACGATGATTTTTGTAGGCACCATATGAGAAATTTCATTCAAATCTTTTCTATTTATGGACTTCATTTCAACCGCTTAAGAGAACTGAGTAAAGCAATCAAGCTAGGAAAGCAGTAGTTGGAAACTTTGCAATATTTAATCATTCACTTGACTTCTTAATGTCGAATGTAGCGCATGGTGCAAATCTTTCTTATTTCCATCGTATTCAATATTATCTCGATATCAAATCACGTAAACGAAATTTGGCTTATGTGGAAAATTCGTCATCCCTATTTAGAGTTTCATGCAATTAAATAGAATCGTAGTCACTAGTCTATTTGAAAATATATTGGGGCTAATTAGTGTCATATTCCTGCTACTTATTACTTTATAAATTAGTTAATTTGCTATATTAAATGTAAACACTCCCCGATGGAGCTGTTTATATTTAACGATTTAATATTTTGTTCTGTTATATTGCAAATTTGCGAATTTATTTATGTCAATTTACATCGACATTTCTGTGATTTGATCTGATATGGGCTAAGTTAGTGATCACAAGAGTTAGGCTAGTCCAGCTTGTTTAGCTCATCTAAAATAGCCTACACACCTACAGCCTAACCGTCATTGGTAGATTATTATTGTTCATTAGTTGATTATTGTTTCAGTTGATTATTTCAGGTTCATTCTCTCTCTCACACTCTCTCTCTCCCTCTAGCGTTCTGCCAAGCGGCATGTCCAATGTAGGCCTACATATTCATACTAAGTACCCAGAGTCTGATTGCATGCTTCATAATGAATACTTCATAGATCGTTGAATAAGCTCATTCACAAAAGTCTTTGCATTATCCATACCTTGTGTAGAGTATAGCTTGGAACTTATTAAGGTGGTTTCCATAGCACTCCCCAGTTTTTACTTTGTCTCCTCTTACGACTCTTGCACTTAGCGGTTGATCTATTCTTCAGTGTCTCGGACACTACGCGGCAGCGGAGAGAACAACACAGGATTTCGTTCTAGTCAATAATAATTTCAGTAATTCGAATATCTCAGTAACATTTAAATAATTAAATATAAGTAGTAATTTAAAATTATCTATATCTATTTTATGATTACATTTCTCTCTATCTCTCTTAGTACATAGCCTACTGGCAAGTCCATGGCATATAACGCTTCCACTCTTCTCTGTCTTCCGCTTTTTTGCAGCTGTATTTATTTTGGCGAATGTTCAGGCATATCAATGAGAGCATCAAACGACGAGCAGCGCAAGATTCGAGCTAACTGTTACGCTGTCATGAAGAGCTTCGGTTTCGGCAGCGTGGCAGTCATGGAACAAATTATCCACGAGGAACTCTCCTTCCTGCTAGCTTACGCTCACTCCATGCAAGACAAACCTTGGTCTCCTTTGTACATTCTAGAATTTGCCACATGGAATGTTATGTACAGCATTCTCTTCAACGAGAGGTTTTCATACGATGAGGCAAAAGGTAACGAGTTAGTGAGCGCCGGTAAGGTACTGCTAGATTCTTTGGATTATATTTACGATATCTTCCCAATTGTCTCCAAACTTCCCGGCGGCAAGCGCCAGCTGGTGGAGTCGAGAGAGCGCTACCTCAAGTTCCTGGAATTCATTTCAAACAAGGTGGAAGAAAGTATCAACAAAGCGGATGATTCGACGTGTAATTTTGTCAGGGAGTATCTCACTCTGAGCGGAAATGATGAGTACGACAGAAGAGATCTGACGGTCATTGTCAGGTAAGCGATCACAATTCCAAAGATAGTTTTACTTAAATAGTTCGATTTCACCACCAGAAGCCATATTTTTCCCATGCTATAGGCTACATAAGGTATGGATAATGCATAGACTTTGTGAAGGGATTAACATGTTGATCTAAGGAGTGCTCTTATGGAGCGATAAAACAGACTTTGAGTACCTTGAACCTGCCACTTGGCAGTGCGCTGAAGAGAGAGAGAGAGTTCGATTTGTACAATAAAACATTACGAAGCGAATCATCAACATAGAAAATACAAGCTATGGTGCAGAATCAGGGTAGGCCTAATTATGGGATACATGAAAATTATAAAGACACAAATAATAGCCGCGGCCCGACCGAGATTGAAGCCCTGGATACTCTGTCTATAATGTAAGTGTTCTCCGAACTATTTAATTCAACTAGAACAGAGTTTTATTAGTAATTGCAACAATTATATTAGGAAGTAAAATATAATATAATCCAAATAATACAAACGAGAAATGAAACATTTCTCTAAATAGCTGAGACTAATTAAATACAGTAACTAATTAGTCACAATCATCATCATCATCATCATCATCATCATCATCGTCGTCATCATCATCATCGTCATCGTCATCGTCATCATCATCATCATCATCATCATCATCGTCATCATCATCGTCATCGTCATCGTCATCGTCATCATCATCATCATCGTCATCATCATCATCATCCCTTGAATCCCAGTTTAACCAGGGTCGGTATACAAACTATCTCAATTCCTCTCTCCCCTACACCACACCACCAGCCAATCCCCTTTTTTCATTCGTTTAAATGTTTAACTAATTAGTCACAATAACTATATTTATTAATTTTTAAGAGATATAACTCTGGCTGGTTCAGAAACGACCTCTTATCAACTGGACTGGGCCTTCCTTTTCTTGGCCAATCGACCGGATGTCCAGTTACGACTCCAACAGGAAGTAGATTCCGTTGTACCACGTGATCGCCTTCCATCATTGAATGATAAACCACGGCTGAGTTACATGGAGGCTGTGATACTGGAAGTGTTTAGATACAGGCCGGACCTGCCGTTTGGTATACCACGAATGACGGTAGAGGACACAGTAATAGCTGGATATGAAATACCGGCAGGCACTGAGGTAGTCTTTCATTTATATTCTGTTCGATTCTTAAATCTAAATCGTAGAATTGCTTATTTGTTCTAGAATGTAAAATTTAAATATATTTAGGCCTAATAAAAGTATACTTCATTGTTAGAATTTTTTATTTGGTCTAAAATGTGAAATTTAAATATATTTAGGCTTAATAAAAAATATACTTTACTGTTAGCCAGAGACATGCAACTTTATTAGGCCCAAGTAGAATTAGGCCACTACTATTTTTAAATTTTGCATATAATGATTTAGTAACTATATTGCATAATTAATTTGTATCAGATTGTAGTAAATCTCTGGTCGGCTCTCATGGACCCCAACGTTTGGAAGGAACCGGAACAATTTAACCCAGATAGATTTCTGGATTCTAACGGATCCATAATCAACAGGGACCTAGTGATTTGCTTCTCGCAAGGTAAATTATTTTCATTTATGTTAATTATAATATGTCTAAACATTCGTGAAATAATTTTAAAAGCCAAACACGTAGGCATACTTATAACTTAAGCATTTGCTAGTTTTGCAAAACAGGCCTGCGCTTTGATTCTATACCTTTTTGGCTGTCATAACGCATGTACAGTATAAATATCTTAAACATGAAGTTGAAAATCGGAATAGGCAATTAATTATTCATGTCTGTTTTGATTTACTTTTTTGATATTTTAAAATCATTCTTTATAAAGTTTTCTGATATTTTGTCACTTAACAGTATCTAAAGCGGAGTATTTACTTTTGACTGATTTTCTGGATTTGGAATTTGCACCGTTTTTGGACCTTATTTTGCTCGCTGGCTTGATTTGGTTTCAATAGTGCTCGTGCTTGATATAGTCATTGATGACTGTAGCACTGTAATTGTTGTTATTGTTATTATTATTATTGTTAATCTGCGTAGATTATATTTGATATTACTTTTTCATTTATATAACTTCAGGGAAGAGATCATGCATAGGAGAGATTCTTGCTCGTCAGGAAATGTTTTTAATTCTGGCAGCATTCGTGCAGAAATTCCAAATCCTACCACCAGAGGGGGTGGTCAAGCTCAGAGATGAAGGAAATTTCGCCAGAGCCCTAACTGCAGATCCGCATACTCTCAGAATACTGCCTCGACAGGCAAAAATATATTGACGATAAAATTATTTTTCACTTCAGAATTGACTGTGCATTTATTCAGTTAACGACTTGAATCAGATCGCCTACCAATGCTATTTGGTTTCTTCAAAAAATATTGTAGGACACTATTGATATAATTTTATCAATTATTCTAAAAATGTGGTATTAATTAAAGAAATTCATAAGCTTACAATTTAGTAAGTTAAAGCTCTCTTTGATACATTTAACGATAAAGTTTTGCTTCAAGGGCAGGCTGTGACTATTTGAACGTACGCTAAAATAGGCTTTTCAAATATCCACTGATTGCGGTATTATACCACCAGGCTACTTGACCTTCACTGTCCATTTAGCGCTACTATGGCATTTAGCATAGAGCGATACAAAATCCGATAAAAATCCTAAAGTTTAGCACTTCTAATCACTAATTCATTGATTGATTCTAATCACTAATTCATTGATTGATTATAATCACTAATTGAGTGATTGATTCTAATCACTAATTCATTAATTCTAATCACTAATTCATCTATTGATTCTAATCACTAATTCATTGATTGATTGGTGCTAATCCAAGACTGTGGCATCAACAGCTCAACTTCAATTGGATCACGGTTCAAATCTCAGAGCTCCTGTCACTAGCTATTTCGTGATATGAATATTAAAGTTTACTCTGGCGTTAACATTCAACAGCATTCAAATCAATGATATTTTTTCCTATGTTAATCTAACAAAGAAAATTGTCATCTTCCTTTTCCCAAGTATCTAGTTGTTATAAATTTCTAAGTTCTAATTTTCTACGTGACAAAATTTATAAACTATAACAGTTTCTAAAGTATAAATTTACAATGTTTCTAAGTTTTAGTATAAGTTCTCCAACTTATAAGTTTCGAAGCTTCTAAGCGGTTATTCTAAATTCCTATTCTAAACTCCATCGTTGTTATTCTAAGTTCTTCTTATTCTAAGCGTTATCGTTGTTATTCTAAGTTCTTCCTATTCTAAGCGTTATCGTTGTTATTTCAAGTTCTTCCTCTTCAAAAATTTATCGCTGTTATTCAAGTTCTTCTTATTCTAAGCTTTATCATTTTTATTTTAAGCTTTTGACTAATGCCAAAGATCGTTATTAGAATTTCTGCACAGCCGCACGCAACAGAAACTGTACTACAAATTCATAAATGAACTACAGATGCTCAACTGTATAATAAATTTAGCAGTACATTGTACAGCATAACTATAACAGTTATTACAATACTTTCATCCTCACAGAATAGACTCTTCAACTTCAGTATTACCATTCTTCAAATGACAAAAATGTCTCATAAGGCCATAAGAATAAATAATATACATGTATACAACAAAGCATAATAAACCAAACATAAAAGAAACATCACAATGTTCAGTTAATATTTAATTTTTTCTCATGACTCAGCATACATTACACCAAACAAAACTGAAACGAAAGGACAAAGTGAAAATACTATCATGCGAAATTAACTAGGAAAAATGAAACAAACTATCATTCGCAACGTTTCACATTAAACGTAAACGCAAAATATATTTAAACAAATATGTACACTCAGTGGTCAAATGTTTTAAAACAATTACAATCAAAGTGTAAAGAAGAATTAGAAACCTGAGCTGAGATAAAACATGTTCTACGAGGAGACGGTAGAAAATACTACATTAAAAAGTACTAAATAGAAAGTACTAAATAGGAAGAAAGAATGGAAGAGATTTACGATATCACATGATTTAGTAACTCAATTATATGTAGATATAAAGAGAAAAGCATAGTTTTAATTGAAATGTGTGTGCGAGCTGTATGCCATAAACATGACACTAGGTTGTACACTAAGTGAGAAAGAGAAAGAGAGAGAGAGAGAGAGAGAGAGAGAGAGACAAAGAGAGAGAGAGAGAGGAGGGAGAGAGAGAGAGAGAAGAGAGATGATATATAGAACGGAGTTACATAAAATTTAGCTTACGTATACAAAAGTTGCACACATGCCTTATTCAAATCAATAAATTACTTAAAGAGAAAGTATTCCTATTATAAATTTCTATTGTGAAACCAAGCTAATAGCGGCGACAATTATAAAACGACTTTTAAAACTACTTGTAAGACATGATTAATTATAATTTTGATTCCCGGCCGCGCTGACCTGAGAGCAAATCTCGGTCATTCATTGGACTGGTTACACGGAAAATGGTCTAAATGGCCTAACCGATTAAACATGTGTTGTTAAAAAGTGATAGATATCAACATAGTTGATCATTTCACTATACTGCGTGTTCATTTTAATTATTCAAAGATTATCAGTTGCAGAAATGTATAATTTAACGCGTCAACTCATTGAAACTTTTCACACTTCAAAATCAGATTTCATGAGTTTTTGTACGTCACAAATCCAACGTTTTAAAGCTTATATACACGATTAACATAGCTATTAAATAGGCCCATTCAGCAGAATATCAAGATACAATGATTCAACATTTTATATAGTAATTACTACAAATTCTGTGTCTATAACTATACCAAATATAAATATAGTAAATATACTGTGTTATTATATAGAGAATTTCGTGACAAAATATATAAATAATTATTCAATATATTGCAAAGTAGAGCGAAACAGTAATGAAACCTCAAAAAATATTGTTTATTCACGCTGGGAAATAATGGCATAGAAATAGGAATAGCAAAAAATGTATAAATTCATTTCGTTTAAAATTCCATAAGTAGATTAATTAAAGACTCAAAAAAAATTACACAGTATCAGCTCAAAAAGTAACATACAATCTTCAAAGTGTCACTTTTACAAAACCGAGTGAAACATTCTTTAAAACGCAATTAAGCAAACTATTTAGCAGGTAAAAAGTATTTTGGTGTTGACATATGAAACCTGTGTTTATCAGCTTTAGCCCAGTTGTGCCCGTCTGAATACTTGCCAAACCTGATCAGAAAATATAACACGTTAGAATTTAATTTGACAGAAATAAACATTTCATAACTTCTCCTTAAATGATCAATAAGTAGATTAACAAGTCTATGATTAAACCACAGTTACTAAACTAACTTAGTGCTAAGGTTAGTGACAAGTTTAGTGGGGAGGGGACATGGCGTAACGGTTAGAGTGTTCGCCTCGGATACAAGTGGCCTGGGTTCAAAGCCCAGATCAGTCAAGTAATGACTCATGATGGATATCCTCTTGGACCCATGGAAGGTTAATCTTGTATCGGAGCTTGCTTCCGATTGGCGCCATCAATAGCAAAGATATGATTAGCCATGGAAGGGATTTATAATAACCAGCGAGGAACCTGTACAGCTGTCTCGAAGACCTGACACCGGCCATGACACCTCTATAGAAATTATCGGAGGGTATTATTATTATCATTATTATTATTATTATTTTTTTTATTTTTTTTTATTTTTTTTTATTTTACCCCGGTGTAAAGAACCTGGGGTTTGATAAAAACGATTCGAGCAATACGTGCTGAATCGCCGCCCGGCTACTCGAGGTCATCAATCGGCTTAAAAGAATTGTTGAAGCAGACTGCATTAAATCTTTGCAAAGTCATGGAAAGCCTTTACCAAAGAAAAGATGTCTCTCGCTTATCGCCGGTTTGCTCTGCAATAAGTCTGCCTATGCCATTAATAAAAAATTATTAAATTATTATTATTATTATTATTATTACTATTATTATTATTATTGTTCTGCGAGGACATCTCTGGCGTCATCCCTGAATGTGGAAACCTTTATTATTATTCTTACTATTATTATTAACCAATGTCAGAAAGAGCATTCATCTTTACTGGCCTAACCGGTTATGATGAATCCGTCATTACTGGCTAGTCAGTAATGACGCATGGAGCAGAGTGCTGGGCACTAAAAGGGAACAGGTGCAAAGATTGCATGTAGCAGAAATGAGAATGTTGCTTCTAACGTGTGTTAAAACTAAGAAGGATAGAATAGAAAATGAATAAGTGAGAGAGAATTTGAGTGTTGAGGGGTTAGGAATAGGTTGGCTCAGTCGAGATTGAGATGGTATGTGCATATAGTGAGAGAGGCAGAGGAGGATGTAGTAAAGAGAGTTTGGAGGGATGAGATGGATGTTAAGTTAGAGACAGAGAGGTAGACGAAATAAAATAGGGGATTGACTGATGATGTGGTGGGGAACAGAGAGGATTGGAGAAGGTCTATTAGTTTCCCGACATTTAAACTGAGGTTCCAGGGAAGAAGATGATGATGGTTTTTATTATTAAAGAGCTAATAGAATTATCCTTGCAATACACAAGTTAACAAAACGAATTCGGTTAAAAAATAAGAAATTAAGAAAATTTATACTACACAGTTCACAAACTAATCTTAAATTTGAGAAAAATTAAAGACGAAAATGCACTAAAATGAATTCAAATAAACATACTGTATATTAAACAAATAGCTACTTAAAGAACATATGAATGAGAAACAAACTTCGTTCCGATAAAATCTGCAAGTCAAGTTAAATTGAGTTAACAAACTCAATTTAACTCAAGTCAAGTCATTTTCACAGTAATTTAAGTCAAGTTAAATTGAGTTAACAAACTCAATTTAACTTGACTTGAATTAAACAGAGTTAATATTCTTGGATCAGTAGACTAAGTTATTAAATGGCTTCAGATTAAAAAGAGTTAATTTACCAAACTAAATATAGAACAACTTTAAACCAGTTTAAATAGTGCCACTAAAATAAAGTTGGATCAGATACTTAATAAAAGAACAAAACCTAACCTGGAATTGAACCGGATGTCCTCTCCTACGAGAGAGGGATCCGTAACTGTGCGCTTGTTGTCCTCATCCGTGACAGCGTTACCACTCTCAGGCACAGCGTTACCACTCTCAGGCACTGGATCACGTGACGGTATGCGAAACTTTGCACATTGGACCTCCGTGTCACTCAACCCTCCATGCGATATACGCGCATAGGCCAGTCTAATTAATAAAGAAATAAATCACACAAAATTAATCAATCAATTAATCAAGCAATCAATCAGTCAATCAATATATCTATCAATCAATCTATCAGTAAATAAATAAACAAATAGTCAATCAAATACTAAATAAATAAATCAGTTATCAGGTCAACAAATGAATGTAACATTCAAGACGACTGGTTATTGGACAACTAGAGGTACGATCGATAAGAATTCCGATTAAGAATCAGTAGGTGTAAGGTTTAAGTCAAGGGTTAGCCCTTGACTTTGCTCTCGAGGCTTAGAAGAAGATGCTAAACTCGACTTTAATTTTTAACTAGAGAATTAAGCATGATATCATGATGATATCATCTATATCATCGACGTTGCCACTTTAGATTACTTTTGTAATAATTATTATGCTTAATTAACATTTAGGCACACTACTTCGATTTATTTACAGCTTCCTGCCGTTATAACGCCTTTCGAGAATATTAAAAAGATACCTTTTAATATCACTGCTCATATCTGTTAACTAAAAGTGACGTTTGCTTCCTTTTAAAGTGCCGTAATGTTCCACTTTATATGTCGACATGGAAGGGTCTAAATAGTAAATGGAACCTTAAAACATGAAACTGGGATTTTATGCATCAACCGAATGAGATAATTCCACGTCTCTACGCAAGCTTGAACTTGCGACCTCCCGTTCCAGAGCCGAGCGAGGAACGATTTTAAAAACCTTTTTCTAATTCATCATCATCATCATCATCATCATCATCATCATCATCATCATCATCATCTTTCCTAGAATCCAAGTTTAACTAGGATAAAACCTTTTTCTAATTATTATAAATTATTGTTATTATTAAAGGCTTTTATAAAATTGCTTCTTGGAATTAAGGGAACGTCAAGACATACCGACGGCTGCTTAAAAGAAAAGCTAGATTAAATATATAGAAAACTTTATTGATAGATTCGTATAAAGCGTCTAATAAAATAAATAGATCTACAGATTTACAGATAAATTAGTAATATTACTACTATAATAAGGGTTTAACGTTAAATTTCATCACATGACGAAAACGCAGTTGCTAAAGATGTTAACAAAAATATAAAAACAAGGCAAAACTTAAGTTTTCTAATGACTGTAACCTCTTCTTACATAATGTTTTGTCCTCATTGTCCTCTATAACAACTTGCAGTAAATTCGTATCCCAACATTGAGCCTTTATGGTTAAAGTGAAAAAGCTAAACCCAAGTTTAACGTCCATTTCCCCTCCAGAAAGCAAGTCACTGACGCCGAAAGCACTGAATTTGAACCCTGCATCTAATGATTCACAGTCAGACAACTTCCCCAAAAGCTACCGGTTCGACCAATTAAAGTAATTAATTAATCAATCAATTTAATTACGTTTTAATATCTAGCTTTTCCTGTCTGTTTTCAACTACTGAGCTAGATCTTCATATAATAATAATAATACTAATAATAATAATAATAATAATAATAATCTCCGGCAATTTCTATAGCGGTGTCATGACCGGTGTCCAGTATTCGAAACCGCTTTACAGGTTCCTGGCAGGTTATTATTGATTCTTTCCAAGGTTAATCATATCTTTGCTGTTGCCACTTGTTGTTAGCGCCAATCGGCAGCATGCTCCGATACAATATTAATCTTTCATAGGCCAAGGGGATATCCAACATTATTTCACTGCTCTGGGCTTTGAACTCAGCCCACTTGAATACGAGGCGAACATTCTAACCGTTTGGTCATATCCCCTCCCCATAAAGAAGAACAGAAGAATCTAGTAATGATTGAACAGAAGATATAACTTTAGAACGATGAATCTTGTAACGATGGAACAAAAGATATAACTTTAGAACGACATAGAAACCTGACGAGACCACGGTACATGATGTATTCACACCACCTGTCGCCATCTGTCGGGTCTATATCTTTAACGTTACCAAGCTTAGTCAGCGTCACGTAGTCCCTGCTGCCAGGCTTCGATGTCACGTACCCCAAAAACACCACAGGGTTCTCACTGTCACGTGATCACATAAAAACACCACAGGGTTCTCACTGTCACGTGATCACATAAAAACACCACAGGGTTCTCACTGTCACGTGATCATATAAAAACACCACAGGGTTCTCACTGTCACGTGATCACATAAAAACACCACAGGATTCTCACTGTCACGTGATCACATAAAAACACCACAGGGTTCTCACTGTCACGTGATCACATAAAAACACCACAAGGTTCTCACTGTCACGTGATCATATAAAAACACCACAGGGTTCTCACTGTCACATGATCACATAAAAACACCAAAGGGTTCTCACTGTCACATGATCACATAAAAACACCACAGGGTTCTCACTGTCGCGTGTTCGCGTGTATAAAAACAATGGTAATAACAATCATAGTAACAATGGTAATAACAATCGTAATAACAATCACAATAACAATCGTAATAGCAATCGTAATAACAATCGTAATAACAATCATAGTAACAATCATAGAGAGAGAGAGTCTATGTTTATTTCAGAATCACACGTCACTACAATTCTACATACAGGTTATATGAAGTCCAAAGTAATATACAGCATGAATTCATAACAGAAGAAATATTTTAGTCAAAATCACAATCACAATAACAATCACAATAACAATCATAGTAACATCGTAATAACAATCGTAATAACAATCACAATAACAATCACAATAACAATCGTAATAACAATCGTAATAACAATCCCAATAACAATCGTAATAACAATCCCAATAACAATCGTAATAACAATCACAATAACAATCGTAATAACAATCACAATAACAATCATAATAACAATCACATTAACAATCACAATAACAATCGTAATAACAATCACAATAACAATCGTAATAACAATCACAATAACAATCACAATAACAATCGTAATAACAATCACAATAACAATCGTAATAACAATCACAATAACAATCACAATATAATAATCTCACAAAAGTAACCAGTAGTAAGTTCTTTCTTGCATCGTAGATTTATGAGAAGTAAATAGCAAAACTTGAAACTCTAGTAAGAGTTTAGCATCATTATTTAAAAATAAATAAAATAATTAATTTTAAGTCATATATACATGTATATGTATATACAATGTACCTGCATATTGTCAGTGCACATAAAACAATTAGATCAATGTTCAAATTAATCATGTCACCCCATTTCTTAAATGCTGACGTTAATTTCTAACATTCAGAGAACAAAATAATTTTGAAAAGGTAGCTCGAGTGTGTCCAATCGTCTTGAAGAGAAGTCTCGCACTTCTGAGCATGAAGTTAAACAGTAAACACACTATATCCCACCAAAAAGCCTGCTTCTTCGACAGAGACTTCGTCGAGGTTTAACTTGTCGTTAAACCTCGCAAAGTTTTACTTAAAATGCTTCAACTTGCTGCAAACTGCTGCGATAGAAATGCAGAGTTCAAGTGATTTAGTAAAACGAACCCAGAAACTAAAACAGAAAATATTAAATGCTTTGCGGCACATACATGTGTCTCAAACAATCAACCAGTTTTTTGTATCGTAGCTTCATGAGAAGTACCTAACAAAACTTAAATCTCTCATAAGAAATTGGCTACATTATTTACAGAGATAAAATAAAATAAACTGAAATAATAGTAACAGCTTAAGGAATGTTTATTCATCCAAAAGTGACGTTAGGGAGGTGAATTACTAAAACAACGAAATACAGAAAAATATAATAAATAATGCAAAAATACAGTTAAACGGCAATATGATAACATAACGAAAACTACAAAGAGAGCAACACAGTAAGGATCAAATAACACATGCGATAAGTCATGTGTGCGAAAGTCAAGCGTCTGGCCTCAAGTGAACGAAAAGAAATATACTTACGCCTTGTTAAGCTCATTCGCTAAGAACTCAGCCTGAAGTTTTCTATCCAGAACGTCTCTGTCATTTCCCATGTGCGTGACAACAAAATCAACATGGCCGCCTGTAGAGCCGGGTGAGAAATCAACAGTGGCCGTCACTGCGGGGGCTAGCTCCCCTATCATCATCATCATCATCGTCATTGTCATCGTCAACGTCGTCGTCATCGTCATCATCATCATCATCATCATCTTCATCGTCATCGTCAGCGTCATTGTCGTCATCATCGTCATCATCATCGTCATAATCATCGTCATCGTCGTCGTCATCGTCGTCACCATCACTACCATCTCCATCAACATTACCATCTTCACCACCACCATACGACCACCACTACCACCTCACCACGACCACTACCATCACCACCACACCACCAACATCACCACCACCATCATCACCATCATCATCATCATCATCATCATCATCATCATCGTCATCATCATCATTATCATCACCGTTTTCGTCGTCACCACCACCACCACCACCATCATCACCACCATCATAACAACCACCACCACCATCATCATAAACATAATCATAAACATCATCATCATAATAGGAGATCTCTCCTATTATCAATATTAGTGTCATGAAATGTTTCCCTTCTTTCATCAGATAGATTTCACAAAAAATGCGTAGAAGATTAAACACATTTTAGTGAAAAGATCTTCCATGATGATATCAAACCAATCACACTTAATAGCACAAGTTTAAACACTTCAGCCGTTTAGTATACATTATCCATGCAATTGTCTTGTGAATGTCTATGACTTAACTCAATGATCGGCCGGCCCAATGATGGAACACTGAGATATTTAGTGGAGATCATCAGAATATTAGTAATTCATGTTACCTGACGTTGCACACACTGAGCTAATGTTACAAGTCCTAACCAAACGTAAATTAGAAATCAGGGGCAGGCCGAGATTAGGTATGTTATATGATTTAAAGACTCATTCATATGTGGAAATGAAGAGGAAAGCGGAAGACAGAAAAGAGTGGAGGCGTTATATACCATGGACCTGCCAGCAGGCAGTGCACTAAGAGAGAGAATCTACATAAATCTACTAAATGAAAAATACGAATGGATGAACTCAGCTCAGTTGATCATTTTGATTGACAGCAGGAATTGTTTTCCCATCAAAGCATTTAAATAAAATTGATGTCTAAGAGCCTAATTGAATCAACACTGATAACTGAATCAGTTCTGTTAAGTCATATTCACATGTTCTAATGTCACTCTTCTATCATCAAAAAAGCAGATAACCGTAATTATTCTTATAAAACTTGAAAGCTATGAAACAAACCTTCAGGAGATGGCAGCAAATGATGCTTGGATTTGATTATAGGATATCTTGACAAAAATAGATTTCTGTAAAAAATATAAATTTCCAGAACATTTAGAACAACTGTCAAGAGTTATAAGAATTATAATTTTACTGATTAATGCATAAAACATGTTAAACACAAACGACTCAAATTACAGTTGTCTCTAATTATATCAGCAAAGTGGAGCACTAGGATGAAACAAGGAATCCATAGATGAAATCAAGAAACTGGAAACAGCAGGAAACTTAAAATTCAGGGCTGCGTGTTGAAACAATAAAGAGGTGAAAATTAGTGTGAATACTCCGGAGGATTACAGAGCAATGTGAGATGAACAAGTATCAATGGCTTATGAGAAAAAGCAGGACAGACTAAAGTCTCTACAAATTTTCAATTTTAATTATCACCCGTGTTGCTGAAGAATAGACCAACCTTGGACTGCATGTGTCGTAATAGGTGACAGAGCACTAAAAGATCCAAACCAACTTCAGTTGGTTGGTCAAGGGCATTCAGTTGGTGAGCGCCTAGGATCCAGAAATTGCCACAAATTTTTTAATCCTGGCTCTAGTTAAACTAGTATTCAAGGGAAGACGAATGAGATGAATTGTTATCCTTAACAGTAATTATAAAAAATATTCTACAAATTAACTGACAAATAAACTCGCATCTAAATGAATAAACTGACTGATTTATATGCTAAAACTATATTTTCTCTCACTCACTCTCCTAATTTTTGCTTTCTTTCTTTCTCACTCTCTCTCTCTCTCTCTCGTTCAGTCAAGTTGTAAGTCCCAGGTAAATATTCCTACTCAACGTCTACTTTAACTTTTTAAAAGGAACACTCCATCGACCAACAGATTATCCCTTCACACTTTATGTCTTATCCACAACTTAACTTAGCTTATAGTTTTAGAAAGAAAAATATGGTTCCACACTAGGGGAGGATATATAAAAAATATGGCTCTACACTAGAAGTTCCCCAAAATCCATAAGTTCCCAACACGATATTGGAACCACAATTGAACTAACCCCCAAGTGTGGTCACGAGTTGAGGGTCCAAAGTCGACATACATGCCCAACCGTTCGCCCAGCCACATGCCCAGGTCGTTGTTACCCAGAAAGGGCTTAGAGGCATCGCTCTCTAGCAGAGTAATGAAGTCTGCGCCCGTGTCCTGTAACATCACGGCTCCCTGTTCAAGACTGGGCCAGCCCTTGTTGTCGTAGCCAAAGTGATACGTCCATATGGCTGCGGTGAAGTTACTCTGTTTAAATGACACAGAAATGAGGTAATTTATTTAATGCTCGGTAATTGCGTTGATTGTGACACACACAATATAAGTTACTTTTATTCAACGCTCTGGCAACTTTATTTACTATCCTTGAATGAAAAATCAAATGCAAACAGATGTTATCTGTTAATGATACATTGAAACAAGCAAAATTCAACGATCTCATTTTGTTATGCAGAGATCACGCATATTATCATTGAGCAATGGAATGTAATTAACAGATATTATTAGAAAGATATAATTCAAACTAAGAAAACGTCTGAAAAGTTAAAATAATGAGATTTAATAAAAACTCTCAGCTTGTAGGCGACATCCACCGGAAGTACTCTACAGAAGCAGAAGTTTCAGCTTGCATTCAATTCATATTATAGAAAATGGTGGTAAGTGAAGTAAAAAGACAAACCTTCCCTGGGTGAGGAAAGTGTTGCCGAGGTTCACGATACAGAAAACCACCCAGTCCAAACAACATCAGCAGCGTTACCACTGAAGAAAATATCAAAATTCAAAATATAGCAATTACACTATAGAATTTATTTGTAAATCAAACTAGTTCCTTTAGGTCAAACATGAAAAAGTTACAGTTAAATACGATTTTCAAGATGTGAAATTGTAACTCAATTTTGTTAAAATTAAGGGACTTTAAATCTATTACATATATATATCTTAAATTGATCTAAATTTATCTCTCACGTAAAATGTCTGGAACACTTCAGAATAGAAAAACTGTTAACTGCACGTGTCGTACGAGGCGACAAAGCAAGAACTGCTGAAGGCAATAGGAAGAGGCTGTAGTTTCACAAAGCTAGAGGCTACATAAAGCTTGGATAAAGCCTAGCCCTTCGTGAAGGGATGAACTTGTTGATTTATGGCATAGCGATTAGAGTGTTCTCCTCGGATGCAAATGGACTGGATTCAAAGCCCAGGCCAGTCAGCACGTGATAAATATACCCTTGGGCCTATGGAAGGTTAAAAGACCATGGAAAGGTTTAACCTGTTAGGATTAGGAACCTGTCAGAACCTGTATAGCGGTCAAAATGGGTCTTAAACAAGTACACAGTACTTTCTGAACCCAGTACTGTTCTTATTATTAAAGAACGCAAAAACATTGTTGACCTCGTTAAGTGGATCGTTCTCAATATCGAATACAGCAATTGATTAGTAGTTACTTAAATCCAATGTCATAAATTGCATCTAACAACATTCAAATCTGTCACTTCAAAAGTTGATATTATATATTCAAATCTTGCCAAATTGATCGTAACTAAATTTTCACCACATTTGTACAACTACTGAAAGTTCTCAGAATTTCACTGCAGTTAATTTAGTTAATTTACTCGTAAGCAGAGAAAATTTAGAACGGGGATTTTGCTGTAGACAAATCCAATAGATTTGTCTACAGCAAAATCCCAGTTCTCAACTGTCTAAATTTTTCTCCTAGTAGAAGAAATTACTAGACGTAAACCGTAATAGTAATTTTACAACTATATGAATCACTATTTTCATTCAACAAATAGCATCCTAACATTATTTATCTTTTACGATAAAAACAAGCCGGCGAGCTACAGAATAATACACAACAACAACAAAAGTTTACTAACTGTATGTAACTTTCATTCTGGGAGAGGAAGAAGATTTTTCTTCAGCTCTTTTGGATGAAGATGTTATACCTGATGACGATGATGAAGGTTTATTGAAAGATGAGCCAGACTTTAACTGATATCTGGCTAGCGGAAATGCACTAAATGACCCTGGACTGTGGAATGGCGAGATCAGGCGCTTACCTAAATGAAATCAATCGAATGTCTCAATGGCTCAGTGTGTACGCGCGTTAGGTAACGGCATGAAGTTTTAAATGGCCATTCATATGGTCCTAGGCTTAATTCAATATCGAGCTGATTAGAGAGTAAAATCTCAGACATTCACCTATCATGGTACACCAGTACACCTGACCTCTACAAGGAACGCTCTTTTGGCTTCCAAACTTGACGTTAAAAAAAAAAAAAAAAAAATAATGAATGCAAAATGATGTTATTATATACTTTAATATAACATATTATAATATTATGCATACATATACACAAATAGACAGCATGTATACAGCAGTACTTTACATAATAGTACATTAAATAAATACAAAGTCAAAGAATACCGAGAAGGATTAAGGTTTCCATGTACACATGATCTCTATATCATTTATATCTAAGAGTTTATGCCCCTACTCGTCGGTCCAATCATCAACAATCAGACGCCGACTGAGATAACATCTGGTGCAGATCCAACATCAATACATAAAGACAAGATTGACAAGTAGTAAAGTAGTAAATTCCCACAATGTCTAATGAGAGAGAAGAACGGAGAGGACGAAAAACGTACGTAGATCTATATGGGGCTTGAATCAATTTAGTACAAATTTTTATCTAGAATCGCTTATAGTAATTACTAAGAGTTGATACAACCTATGTACTGTGCACTAAAAAGTATAAACCAACAAAATAATTCAATTTCATGGTTTAATAAAATCTAATTGAAAAGTAACACTTATACTCAGTGCCTCAAGTTAAAGACTAGAAACTGAGGCTGCAAAATTCTATAAATATTTCTTTGAAGTTTTCCTAAATAATTATAATTATCTCTAATTAGAATAATGGAATTTTTGAAGAATTTTGAAACAAATTCTATTTTTTACACGAAACTAGCAAGAAAAACAGCAATACACAGTAATACAACAATAGAACAGTTTTCTAAAATAATTAATGAAATACAAAATATCTAACTTATATTTTAAAGCTATAGCATTTACACTGATCTCTATATATTAGCTTGCTTGTATATTAATAAATTGTAAGAAATGATATAAATTAATAGTATTTTTAATTATGAATAATATTTTCAATGATTTCAATGAATAAACCATTCAAATGGAATGAATAGTGAAATTAATTTTTGAATTAAATAATTTGTGTGGTTTGTTTAAATGCACAATATACTAAATTGGTTACACCTACCGGCGAGCAAGGCTAGGCCAATACAGGACATAGATGCGATGATGAGCCAAAGTGTACGCTCACGCGTGTACACACCACCAGGTACAAAGTTGTACGCCACTGTCCACACGCTAAATAGCAGCTGTACGAGCCAGGCGAGTGCTGCCACTAATAAAGTTCTCACTGGTGCAGACATGCTCACCTGATCAGCTAGCAGTGGTAACACTGATGTTACATATACAGCTAGAACTAGGCCGCCTGCGTACAAAAATATACAAAGTCTATATCACCAGTGACAGTATCCAGCCCTAATAAGGTTACAAATCAAACAATGACACAGGCTTCATTTAGATGACTTCATTAAATTCTTATCCAGTACCACGGGATAATTTAAATGTTGCGACAAAAATAAAAATTTCCCTAAGCTAAAAAGTCATTCACTGTACCATATCACTGAGCGAAAGAGAATGTTACAATATATATCGTACACAGAATTTCAGAAGTAACTGCAAAAGTCTTAAATTCTAGCATGCAAGAAACGTAGAGAGTAAATAACTGCAACTATTAGTGTAAAAACACTAATTCTAAATTAGTTTTTTAACTATTAGTTTACAAATAAATATATAAAATAAATAAATAAATACATAGTGTACTAATATTAATAATATAAATAATGTACTAACAGAGAGTAAATAACAAAATAACTATAGCTATTATAGTACAAATAGCTACAAATATTGCATAGAGAGTAGAACAGAGAGTAAATAACAAAATAACTATAGCTATTATAGTACAAATAGCTACAAATATTGCATAAAATAGCAACAAACCAGCAAAGCCCTGCCAAGTGGGTAGAAGATATAGAGCCAGATGTGCCACAAAACCAACCAACCACCACAGCAAGCTTGCGGTTATGCGCACGTGTGGTGCAAGAAGTGAGCCCAACCATAGTGCAACCAGCACCGCAACCCTAATAGCACATAATACAATTTAATACAATTACTGTTTTAGTTAATAAAGTTAATGTTTCTTAACAGCCTCAGTTGCTAAAAATACAACATAACAGAACAATTGGAGAAAATATATATATATAAAATAGCAGATGTTACTGAAATAGGTATACCAATATACCATCACCGCAGTTCTAATAGGACATAATACAATTAATGTTTTCTTAACATCCTAAGTTTAATATATAACATGCTGAAAACATAACATAATAGAACAATTAAAGAAAATATATATATATATATATAACATAACAGATACTAATGAGCTAAGTACGACAATCAGTAACTTCAATAACTGATGACTAATTAATTAATAATTGATTAAAAATAATAAATAAATAAATGAATTATTAATTAATAGATAATTGGTAATGCTATTGACTAATATGAATAATAGGTAATTACAAATAAGAAACTGCAAACAATTAACTGTTAACTGACAATTAATAATAATTATTATTAACGTTCCATCAATACAGCTGCTCTAATAACATGTAATTCAATAAACATTCCTCATTTAATTACTACTTTGTACACATTCTGCACTTATTAAATTCTATTTTCCCCAAACAGTTTGGGAAAACTGAAATTGCCGACTAGAGGTAGAAAGTGCCCCCAAGTATAAGGTTCAGGTCCATGAATAGAGATAGATTTATCACCCATGGCTAAGGTTCAGGACCATGACTAAAGATAGAAGTTACTCCCAGGTAAAACTTACCTCCAGGTATTATTAACTAGGAACAGTGGTAACACATACCCCAGGGGTAATAGGTAATACATATCTCCAGAGATAAGAGGTAATACGTACCCTCAGGGATATGAGGTAATACATACCCCCAGAGATTAGAGGTAATACATACCCCCAGGGATTAGAGGTAATACTTACCACCAGGGATAAGAAGTAATGCATACACCCAGGGATAAGAGGTAATACATACCACCAGAGATAAGAGGTAATACATGCCCCCAGGGATAAGAGGCATGACTAGAGATAGAACTTACCTCCAGGGATAAGGTTCAGGCCCATGACTAGAGGAAGAACTTACCCCCAGGGATAAGGTTCAGACACATGACTAGACTAGGAAGAACTTACCTCCAGGGATAAGGCTCAGACCCATGACTAGAGGAAGAACTTGCTCCCAGGGATAAGGCTCAGGCCATGACTAGAGGAAGAACTTACCCCCAGGGATAAGGTTCAGGCCCATGACTAGAGGAAGAACTTACCCCCAGGGATAAGGTTCAGGCCATGACTAGAGGAAGAACTTACCCCCACGGATAAGGTTCAGGCCCATGACTAGAGATAGAACTTACTCCCAGGGATAAGGTTCAGGGCCATGACTAGAGGAAGAACTTACCCTAGGGATAAGGTACCATTACTAGAGGTAGAACTTACCCCAGGGATAAGGTACAGGCCCATGACTAGAGATAGAGCTTACCCCCAGGGATAGGGTTCAGGCCCATGGTTAGGCCTACCACTCACAGTCCAACGAGTCACAACAGACACCTCTCCAAACACGGCCTGTATGACATAGATCAGGCTTCCAAACCCTAGCCCCGTCAATACAGAACTGCCCTTGGTGGTCGGAGGGTGGGGCAAGGTTGGAGTGGCAGGTGGGGACTGTGGATCAGGAGACTTCTTGCCCGCAGAGGACTGAGCTAACGGGTGTGGTTGAGAAGTTGTCGGAGTAAATGGTGACACGGTCGAACTTGCTGAGCTATCTGTGTAAATGAAATGTAGTAAGTCGCAATGAAACACAATCAGATGTGAGTCACATAATTAAGAAATAGAAATACTAAAAGGAAATATTAATAGAACTATTAATTATATTCCCCGTGTTGTCCAGGTTGTTTGAAGAATAGATCAAACGTGTAAATATGCACATGTCGTAGAAGGTGACATAATAACAAGACCCAAACCAACGTCAAAAAGGACATTCAGTTGGTGAGCGCTTAGGCTCCAGAAAACTTAAACGAATGGATCAAGTCAATTCGTATTCCGACCCTGGTTGAGCTGCAATTTAAGAGAAGATGATGACAATTAATTATATCAAAAATTATTAAATTGTTCAAAGTATCATCAGATATTAATGAAAAAACTAGTTAATTAGTTTGACCTAGCTAAATAAAATTCTCCATAGGAGACTCAAATTAGAATTACAATATTAAAGAGACATAAATACGCATTAACGTAAACAATTAACTAACATCTGCTAATTAATATAATTCATTAAAACATAAGAAAACAATAAAATTCATATTGTAACAGTAATATAGAGCAACTTACTGAGTATTTTATCAATGCTAGCAATGGCAGTGACAGCTATGACAATATTGTTGGACTTGTTATCCCACCATGCCGGCACAAAGGTTGTGTACCATACTCTACTCGATACAAATGCTATCAACCCAAGTACCAGTCCAGCTATAGTCTGTGACCTGCCTCAAATACAAGAAGCATGCAATACTATATATACACAATATAAAACAAGGAAACGAATAAACACATAAGTACAATAGTCTCAATCAGCTCAAAGCAGAAGATACAATTAATTTAAAGAGTAATATGCCATGGACCTGACGTTAGTCAGTGCACTAGAAGAAGAAGAAGTCTCAATCAGCCCAAAGCAGAAGATACAATAAATTAAAAGAGTTATATGCCATGGACCTGACGTTAGTCAATGCACTAGAAGAAGTCTCAATCAGCCTAAAGCAGAAGATACAATCAAATATAAAAGAGTTATATGGCATGGACCTGCCGTTATGCAGTGCAATGAGATGGAGAGAACCTATCTACGACACAGACCTGATGTTAGGCAGTGTAATGAGATAGAGATATCTATGACACAGACCTCATCATGGTGGATCTGTGCGTCAGTGAGGTTGTAAGAACCAGCATGACGGTGGAGCATCCAACAGACAGTATGACCAGTCTGATGAGAGTACTGGTGGCTTGGAACGATGCCAGGCTTCCAACGGAGATCAATCTACAACAATAATGACTAATACTAACAATAGCATCTAGTAAACCAATCTACAATAATAATAATAATAATAATAAAGGTTTAAAGTCCATTTCCTCATCCAGGAATGATGTCAGGAAGGTCCCCAACAGCACACATCACTACAGATTAGTTCACCCAGACCAATCTGCAAAAGAAATGTGCTGAGGAGAAGTAAGGTCCTAAACGAAAGCCAGTCCGGTGATCAAAAATGGTCAGGGTAGATTGATTATGTCTATGGTGGGAAAAATTACAACAATAATGACTAATGCTAACAATAATACCTAAAAGACCAATCTACAACAATAATGACTAATGCTAACAAATATTATCTAAGAGTAAATATACACTTACTGGCTACTTAGTACTTAGCCAATATACACAAATATATTCATGTGTTTTATGGTTTGACAGTAGGCCAATCAATTTATTGAGATCTGTTATCATTTTGTGCTGTCAGGTTACACTCAACCTCTGATGATTACTCTAATAACAGCTTTATGAGATTCTGTCAAAAAGTTGATTCCATAGACCGCATTTACAGATAAACTGAAGATATGTGGCTTAAACCATGGAACACTCACATTTTGATATTACGTAACTCTATATTCACTTTTACGAGGTTTGCACCACAGTTTAGTTCTTCTACAGTTTAAGAAGATATACAAAAACTGTTTATTTTTATTCTTTTCTTTTTTCTAAGTACAAACGTTATCCTTATAAATGCTAAAAAGCATAAATAGTAAATATGTCAGTACCATGAAAAAACTGAAACTCGATGAGACAATGCAATAAATGGTTTGTAAATTATTAAAATTACTACTACACCACTAAACACTGTGAGCTTGACCTCTGAAATGAAAACTCAAATCTTTTAAATAGAACAAAACTTGCACAGAACTGGCAATGGGTCTGTACAAATATTTATATTTATGACCAGCAGAACATTGATGCATAGGCCTATACTATTCAGTACTTTTACAGAGGAATGAAAATGTAAAAAGTTACTTTTTTCAGCACTTGAAATCAAATATCACATTAAGGACACTTGATAACACTCAATTTGAATTTTTTTCTTACAAGAAAAGCGAGTAACTGCAATTGAATAATAATATTGTACTTATAAGGCACTAAACCGAAGCGCTCAACATTTTCGAGAAAAAAAAGTAAGTGCAAAACATAAATCTATCCATTAATAACAACTCAGTTAAAGTTAAAAGCTAAATCCTCGGCTAATTTCAGTTTCCTCACTGTGAACATGTCAGAATAAAATCATGGAGAGAGTAGATTTGAACCTTGATCTAGTGATCCACATTTGGACAACTAGCCACTATGCCACTTTTTTGGCCCACTAAAATTTATTCTAATATAGAAAAGCATTTTGAGAGGATTTGAGACAGTCTATTTGTGTCCTGACCTTGGTTGGACTGAGATTTGAGAGAGGATGAAGATGATGATGATGATGTTGACAGCGCCACCTGGCCCCGGGTGAGTTTGAGACTGTGTTCAACATGCCGATGGACGAGTTCTACAGGCAACCTGCGTGGGAGCGTAACGATGCCAAGGTCAAGATCGGCCTCATTTAACCGCAACAACAGCGAGCCGATTGTCCCAATCAGAGGATTACATGAACATTAAATTATGATATAGATGATATACAAAAGCATTAACCAAACCTCAGTAGAGCCGTGCCTATGGAACTACGCAGAAGACAGCGTAGGCCAGGCACAGCGAGAAGTATTGGACTGAAGAGTACCACGGCAAAACCTTCGTAACCCGTTATCTCAAGTTCATTAAGTGGGTAGAACCAAATCATAGGTGCCAGAGCTTGAAAGAGTGTCCAGAATAAATAGCCTGCAATAACATTATATATTAATTTATCTGTTAAAACTGTTATGAGAGCATCATTTGCTTTTGAATCTATTCAACATTTGTAGTAATTGTTATGCTTCAATATTAGTACTATGTTTTTGTTGTTCTATGTTTAAGGTGTTGACTATATGATTTGTTTACTTTCTTGAGTGACGTGTTAACATTACTTCCGGTAAATCGTTCTTATTACTGATGACGTGGAGAAATGTGGTGTGCTGGAAAAGCACGTGTTTTAGGAGATAGAAATAGTTTTAATAGTCTATGTCGATTAGAGGAATGACGAAACGTCAGACCCTCCTGTGATCTCCGAGATATCCTATGTGGAACTGGAAGATAAGTTGATCACTATTAATAGTGATTTTGTAAAGGCATTTAGAGTGACTGAATGTTGAAATATTAATATTTCTACGAACAGTGGTTTTCAATGTGCTAGTGCGGGAGATTTAGTAATTTGTAAAAAGCTGTTGAGGGCAGCGTAGTGCCTTATAAAGGTCTACTTGAAAGTTTTACCTTTTTATTCCTTAATCCTTAAATTAATGTTAATTTGTACTGGTCTCTAAATAGTGTTTCTCAGTGGCCTACACTTGTTAAATGTAGAGTACTTGGTAGGTTGGCTGAGTAGAGACCAGAGCGACTGGATATTGTTTTAGGACATTATTTTATTATCATATTATTGTATATGTCATTTCTGTGTTTGATATATATTATTAAATTAATTTGAAAACATGAATTAAAGAAGTTAGCATTTTGTATTGAATTAACTGGTAGATTAAATACAGCGTCACATTAACATTAAAAACAAGTAGTATTATAATAATAGATAAAAACATTAGACTATTATATAATCTACAGCATTTGTCTTTAATTTATAATCATAGATTTTTTTAAACAAAAGTTTCTTAATACATTTATCTTTACAACCAGACAATGAAAGATAAAATTTCACAGGACTGGTTACAAGGAAATTGGACTAAATTGTCTAATGCTTAAACATGTGGTATTAAAAGCGACAGAAATCAACAAGGTTAATAATTTCAACATATAAAAATGTGATATAATAATGCGTGCTATTCTCTCTCTCTCTTTGTGCACTGCCTACTGGCAGGTCCATGGTATATAATGCCTCCACTCTTCTATGTCTTCCTCTTTCCTCTTACTTTCCACATATGAGTGGGTATTTAAATCATCTAACATACCTGTTCTCGGCCTGCCCTGACTCTTTTCCTTCCATTCTACCGTCTATGATCTCTATTAATAGCCCCCCCCCCCCTTAGTATGTGTCCTATCCAACTCTTCTTCCTATTTCTTAATACATTTATAACTGTCTATCTGTACCACCTCTCTCCAGAACCTCATAATTTGCATGCTACTATGATATTATTATTATTATTATTATTATTATTATTATTATAAGTGAAATTAAATATAAATAGGCATACCAAGTACAGTCTCCCGAAAAAGATCTCTTGCGGTCAGCAAACTTGACATTGCAATCTTAATTAATTAAAATTTTTAAATGCCAATAATATTATTAACCCTAGCAGGTTAACAAATTCACATATAAATAAAACAAGTTTGCACAAAAGACTAAATTTTATTAGTCTTTGATTATAATTGTACAATGTAATATTATTTGTTTATCAATATTATAAAAGATCAGAAACAAGTTGCAAACATGAAAGGTGCCATAGTAACACAGGTGTGACATGAAATTAGATAAGTGATTGAAAATTAACGACAGACGCACGATGTTAAAGATCAGATATTATTTACAATTGATATCGCATAATATAAAGCTAATATTACAGGTTAACAGTTGATTAATATAGACTACTTAACTGCTTAGAAATAATTTTACTAATAATTAATATATATATTTTTTATCAGTTCCATGATAAGTTCTTATATAGACCGTTCAGGATCAGAAATCGTAATGTTTAAATAGCATAGGCCTTGGCTGGTCAACATAAATCCATGTACAACATCATGTAATTGTAAAATAGCTGATTCTGAGGTTTTAAGTAATAGGTAGATCAACTTATCGAGTTTTGTATGTTTTTCTCCTTTACAATTTTTATAGTCTGATTTTCATTGAGGTATGAAATCTACGACTAGACTGGTGTTGTAAGTCCCCCGACCATAGGATAAGGATCTTTAAAGATTTAAAGAATCTTTGATAGCAATTCAAAAGTGATCGTTTGATTATAAACTGTGTTGTTTGATTTTCCATTAAACCTGGCACCTCCCATGTTTGTTTATATTTGTGCGGCACTTTAATATCGCTCTATGATCCGAGGTTAAGGATAATTCTGATGAAACTATTTTTATAGTTTATAATTTATGAATAATTTAAAGAATGTTCTTGCTAACTGCTTCAAGGAGCGCATTATGGACAATCAGAAGAAGGTTTGCATTTATCTTCAATATTTACTAAATTTCACTTTAGATTATGTTATACACTGAACTCCGTAGACTGTTATTAAATCAAATTAAATCATTTTATTGTAGACACATTTAGGTCCTTGTAAAACAGACTAACAGATAGTAGTAGTCTTAAGTAAGAATTAAATATAGCAAACTTATAGAAAAGAAGCAAATTTTGACTGCATATTTAATTCTGCGTAGTTACAAATTCACATATCTATCTCAACTTTAATGTGACCACATTAAGCGTTCATTTAACGTTTATTTTTATGCCGATGAGACAAAATGAAGTAGGCCTATATAGGCTCTGTTTAATGATTAATGATTGTGCTTTTAGCCATTGGTAAGTTTGAGTACTGGCACTATTTTAGCAACCATTTGAACTACCCGAGGTATTCGGATCATGTTGATGTTTTATAAGTGCTGCTTTAATATCTTACCTCTCGTACTTATTGGTGTCCTGCTCGATGGCATAGGGAGCCTCTGGAAGCCACTAACCATTGTTCACTGTCATAGTTTATTGCCTATTGATGTGTTATTTTATACAGTGTAGGAGTTTAAAATAAATAAACTCAGTCTTAATAATAATTTTTTTTAATATCTAGTGAAGCCTTGCAAATTAATCTTGAATGTTGAAATGGTTGACATCATCTTGAACTTTATATATTGTTTAAAGTTCTTCATTAACGGCACCATACCACATCAGAGCTCTATCAAGCGCTGCACCCAGCACTAAGAGAGCTCCGACAGGGCTGCACGAGGGAGCAGAGCTGCACGGATATTCTGTGCTGCGCTCAGTTGAGGTGCCTGAGTTCAGTCTCACAGCTATTCTCCTCAAGCACAAGACTACCGGTGCCGAGCATCTACATGTCGCTAGAGAGGACTGCAATAATGTGTTTGGGTGAGTGTTTGATCTTGTTCTTTATTCATATTTTACATTTCATTCTTTATTCATCGCCAATACTGGCTGGAGTCAATGACAATGTCGGTAAGATATTTGACCGCGGATCAGTATGTGCGAGGTTCAAATCCTGGGTTCTCCAGTCACTGACATCGCTTTTGAGTGAGGAAACTAACATTAACCTTAGCTTTACTGGCTTTTATCAGTAAAAGCGGTACTTATAATCATATGTCACTTGGTTATAACAGCTTTTGCTTGTAGTCTCTCACTTGTAATATTAACTAATGCTATTGTCTTACACTACTCAACTATAGTATATTATCAAAGACTAATTTTTGCAGAAACATTGTCTGTAACTACTAGCTGCCTTTATTGTGAATCCTACTGAAATTTGAATGAATGTTATTGCTGATTAATCTGGTCTCTTTAATTCAATTATCATTGACTAAATGTTTGTATTGTGAGGGATTAGTGATAATAATACTAATAATAAAGGAAGTAGTTCACATAGTAGTAGTAGTTAGTAGTAGTACTAACTACTACTAACTACTACTATGTAGTAGTACTACTACTATGTAGTAGTACTACTATTGGGCTAGTATTGGGCATCATTTTGTAGTAGTACTACTACTATGTAGTAGTACTACTACAGAGTAGTAGTACTACTACTGTGTGGTAGTTTCTACTATGTGAACTGCCACATAGTAGTTCATAGTTTACATTAAGTTTGTCCTCTACTTGTTGCATATGCTAGATTGTGTTGTTTGTGAACTGAACAGTTTATATTACCCTTTTTGGTGTTCTTATTAAATAAATAATTAAATTTTTAATAAATCTGTGAGTATGTGTTTATGTTTGTTATTTCTTGAGTGCAATTGGTCGTTATATTTTAAGCGTGGCTTTTCGCACTACGCCTCGGGACAGTACAGGGGTTCCACACATACTGGAGCACCTGTCGCTGTGTGGAAGTGAGAGATATCCCGTCAGAGACCCTTTCTTCAAGATGTTGACGAGATCTCTCTCTACATTCATGAATGCATTCACCGGTTAGTCATCTAATTCTATAGGGTGTAACTTTGTCTTTGTGGGCACTAGAGTAATCTCTCCATCATCTAGTTCTATTGGGCATCACTTTGTCTCTGTGGGCACTAGAGTAGTCTATCCATCATCTAGTTCTATAGGGCATCACTGTGTCTCTGTGGGCACTAGAGTAGTCTCTCCATCATCTGGTTCTATTGGGCATCATTTTGTCTTTGTGGGCACTAGAGTAGCCTCTCCATCATCTGGTTCTATTGGGCATCACTTTGTCTTTGTGGGCAGGCACTAGAGTAGCCTCTCCATCATCTGGTTCTATTGGGCATCATTTTGTCTTTGTGGGCACTAGAGTAGCCTCTCCTTCATCTGGGCATCACTTTGTCTTTGTGGGCACTAGAGTAGCCTCTCCATCATCTGGTTCTATTGGGCATCACTTTGTCTTTGTGGGCAGGCACTAGAGTAGCCTCTCCATCATCTGGTTCTATTGGGCATCACTTTGTCTTTATGGGCACTAGAGTAGTCTATCCATCTCGATCATTGTTCTTGATCCATCGCTGAGTCATGACTTCAGATCGCCCATGCCCATTGAAATCGATATCTAGCACAATTATTTAAGTCTTTATTTTGGTGTCTAATTAGGTTATGTTTATTTCCAATACCTATCTTTAATTTATTAATTGATAATCTATATGTAATTACGACAACAATCAGAGTGCTACTGCCGTCATTGTCAACTTCGACTACTATTGAACCAAATCTAAGTCGTCAAGCAATAACCGAAATGGTTAAAATTCAGTAAATCAGTTCAAAATTAGTGAAGCACTCAAGTACAATACTGATATCTATGATGATATATTTATCTAAGGAGTGTAGCTGTGAGCGTCTAGTAAGGAGCAGTTGATATATACAACAATCTAATTTAAAATTAATTAGAATCAAAGAAAAATTATCCACGCTCGAAGAATGAGTTATTATGTCTAGATCAGTTGGTGGTTAATTTTACATTTGATTTTAATATGAAATAATTTTAATTACATCTAAATTCTGCTTATTTGATTACTCTCAGGTTTCAGTTTATGCAATAAGTAAGTAGGCCCTATACAGCATTTAGATAGATGACCAATGTAGTAGTGTACTTGCATGACAAGCAAGAGATCTTCTGGCCAAATTTTTGACTCTCTGACAGTATCCTTTGTGATACACATGCAGACTATAGATGTAAGATTATGGCATTAGTATATATGTAACTAGTATCAATCTAATGTTAACTGAGTGATTGATGGACTTATTGATTAAAAGAGTTCTACAGAGTTATTGACCAAGATGAATCATCCTTTGATGATTGACTTACTGATCAATTTTAAAATGACTTAGTGGATAATTATTTTAAAGTAAAAGCTGGTAAAGCTATTGTTAACGTCAGTTTCCTTACTTGAAAGCAAGGTCAGTGACGGGAGAGCCCAGGATTTGAACCCCGCACAAACTGATCCGTGGTCGAGTTCCTTACCGACCAGCCAGTGGCGATGTCAAAGTATGCATTTATTGCATACTTGTAGATTGACATTTAAATTTCATTGGTCATTGAATTTCTAATTTCATTTTTGATTGTATTAGTTCGATTGATGTCTTGTGTGATATAACATTGCAGCCAGTGATTGGACCATGTACCCATTCTCCACTCAAAACCTGCAGGACTACAATAACCTCATGTCGATCTATCTGGATGCTGCCTTCTTTCCAAAACTACTTGAAGAGGATTTTAGGTATGCACTATTTGCATATCTATTTATTAAGAGTATGCTTTAACCCAAGCTGTTTCTTCACTTGTAAAACAGTTTAGCGTAAACAAATCTGTCTGACAGGTTTGAGGGCACTCCTCTAGTATCTGATTCATGGTTGACCGCAGTCACAAAGTGTTGAATCAGTGAAACTCACTTTCTCTGCATCTACCATGGCCGATGCAGTAATGATTTAGTTGGCACCAACTTACTTTACGGAGAATCATTCATGAGATCGCTTGAAAGAAATCCTGTACTAGATGATGGTTTCTTACATCAAGAGCGGAACAGTATAGCCTACACTGAGATATGGACGCCAACGGGTCACGCATTTCTATATACACTGAATTGCTTATATTTTTATATAAATATAATGTATATAGTAAATATGCCTCATGGTTTTTACTTTAATTTTACTTTTAGTTTGTACAGTAAACTTGCCATTCTTTTTTTCATATTTACGATATTATGAAAACTAGATATAAAGTATTATATGATGAGATAAAAATGAAATTTTAGTTACCCTTAAACCTTTGTAGGCTCTTTTTAGCAAAAAGGCAGATTTAAAGATACAGTGTAAATTTTGGAATCAGGAGAATTATCTAAGCACTGCGATTTTTATAAATTGCATTCCTGCTAACATCAATTATTATGTCTTGTCTAAATATCTGTGAATTAATCAACTAAAACTGCCCTCATTAAATTATTTTTTCATATCGTTTTACAGACAGGAAGGTTGGAGATTGGAGCATGAGAAGGTTGATGACCCAAAGTCTCCAATAGTATTTAAAGGAGTGGTTTTCAATGAAATGAAAGGAGCATTTGTAAGTTTCATTAAATTTGTATAGCTAACGAAAACATATTTTTACTATAGCAAATAGTCTGAATTGTTAAAAATGAAGCTCTTGAAAAATATTGTGAAAGATAAGGACTATGAGCCTGATTATCTGGTTTTTGCAGTGTTAACCTTATAGAGAATTCCTGCTAGAGCATTTATAAAATTATTTTTTTGTCGTACAGAAACAAACACTAAATTTAGCTAAAATTTAGATTTAGCTTAAATTAAGCTTAAATTTTTCTTGTTTTACTTCTAATAACTTCTGTTGAAAAGCTGTTATAAAGCTTTTGTTGAAAATCCTATAAAATTACAATTTATATAGTTTATTTATTATATCTTTGAATTTATATCTTCATTCTAGAGTAACCCGGACCAGTTGTTTGGCACAAAGAATCAGAATCTGTTGTTGCCGAGTCATACATACGGGGTCGTGTCAGGTGGTGACCCGGCCTATATTCCTGACCTGACCTGGAAACAACTCAAGGACTTTCATAAAAGGCATTACCATCCTAGTAATGCAAGGTGAAGGCTATTTTAATGACATTTTTTTGTTTGGATGCCTAATTTGAATGATTTACTATTTACAAAAAAAGCTAAGGTTAGCATCAGTTTCCTCACTCGAAAGCGATCTTAGTGACGATCAAGGCCAGGATTTGAACCCTGCACATACTGATCCGCGGTAGAGTATCTTACAGACTTCGCCAGTGGCTCCAGCCAATACCATAAGAAATATAACATTTTAAGATGACAAATTCTTATAATATTGTTGCCTCTGTTATGTCGTGCTGTATAATTTATGGTTTGATACTATCGTGTTACTATTTATTTTTATTTGTACTGTTTTTTACATAATAATACTGAATTTTGTACAACTTGCTTGTATTTCATAAGCATATTAACTTATATTAATTTATAAGCATATTAACACATGAACTTGACCTTGCAATATTATATTGTGCATTGAAATATCGATGCTTTGGAGCAGATTTTACACATATGGAAACTTTCCACTGGAGCAGCATTTGAAGAGAATATCAGAGCAATGTCTGAATAGATTCAGCGCTGAACGGGTTGATACTGGTGTCGAGCTGGAACCCAGGTGGACCACTGTGGTTAGTTTTGTTTGCTTCGTATGTATTCCCACTATTTGTAGAACTTGGGCCTCTTTAAGTACTTTGCTCTAGTTATATGCCATATGTCTATGTCTACATCAGAAAGGGCATTCTGTTCAGCTCATTCGGTTGATGAGCGTCTAGACTCTAGAAATTGCTACAAAATCTTCTAAAGAGAAAATTGAAAAAAGGTCTATTTGATCTCTGGCTGGAGCCAGTGGCGATATCAGTAAGATGTTCGAGCGCTGATGAGTATGTGCGGGGTTAAAATCCTGTTCTCGCCCGTCACTGACATCGCTTTCGAGTGAAGAAACTGACGTTAACATTAGCTTTATCAGCTTTTTTAACCCTAATTAGACTGGGATTCAAGGGAAGATAAGGAGAATGAAGATATATGCCATACCTAATGTCATTTAACTTATTTCAAATGTCCAGGATGCTCATTGTGTAGATCATCAGGTGACTTTATGTAATTTGAGATGACCTATTCTAAATTTCTTTTAACTTAGAATTCCCGTACATCATAGTTTCTGCAATGCTGCTTGGAGGGTTAAATTTCAGAGAATCACAGTACCAGCTTATGAATATTACCATGGGCCTCTGATAGCGTACTGGCATAAGCATCCGATATTAAGAGTATCTTTATTCTTGTTCAAAACTCTCATCGCTTTACAGAAGACTCAAATCACAGTTTCTACATTTCTTTGACTAGATTCTGATCTAAGTTAGTTTGTTTCGGTGAGTTTTATTTGTCATTGATTTATTTAATGATAAAGCTGACGCTGTTTGTTAACAAGGAATGAGAATATGGCTACTTCTTAAGTTCTTATCAGAGACTGGTTTTAATGCCGTTAAACCACGATAGATATATAAGATTAATTATATTGTGCTTATAATTTTCATTTTTACCTTGAAACTAAAATAAAAATGTAGTATGCTGCATTTTTTCAATGGAGAATAAGATACCTCGCTCTGTTACCATTGAATTATTGACTGTTTATGCATACATTTTTTCAGTTACTGTGCCTATATTATACTCTCTTATAAGTAATTATAATTAGAATGAATACTTATAATTATAATTAGTAATTACGTAATGTTGTATATGTTGTATTTGCTATTTTCAGCGTGAATCCAGCATAACCTGTGCACCAGATCCTATGTCACCTGACCCTCAAAAATCTGTTACCATGGCAATGACATACTTATTATGCAAGTAGGTCAATTGAATATTTAAGTGAACTGCTACTTGGTTAAAATTCTAGTTAATATTAGCTGATTAGTATTGAATGTCGATTTGATTGTTTTCGTGCTAATTCGATTAGTTAATTTCCTCTAGGCATGTACTTGACTTATTACTTTTAGGCTATGGTGATGATGACTGTGATAGTTTTAGTTCTATATCTCTTTGTATTAGGAAACTGGGGGCATTGGAAATGTGGATTTGGAGAAGAATGGAGAGGATTAGCTGGGCTCAAAAGGTTACAAATGAGGAAGTTCTGGAGAGAGTTGGCACAGATAGACAGTTGATAAATGTATTAAGAAATAGGAAGAAGAGATGGATAGGACACATTCTAAGGGGGGAAGGTCTATTAAAAGAGGTCATAGAAGGTAGAATGGAAGGAAAAAGAGGCAGGGGCAGGCCGAGATTAGGTATGTTAGATGATTTAAAGACCCACTCATATGTGGAAATGAAGAGGAAGGCGGAAGACAGAGAAGAGTGGAGGCGTTATGTACCATGGACCTGCCAGTAGGCAGTGCACTAAAAGAGAGAGAGATCTCTTTATAATTTTACATTTTAGTTTTTGAGTGCATTAGTTTTGCTAAAATTAATTAATTATTAGTATAACAATGGTTTAACGCAATTTTCGTCATTCAAGGCTCTTATCAAGCTGTCACTTAATTTAGTGCTTTATATTCATTTATATTCACTTTAATTAATTAATCAATTAATCAGCAATTAAATTCTTTTGTCCTTTTGTAATTAATGTAAGGAATGTTGAATTGATCCATTTACCAACAAGCGTTGTGGTAAAACACATGCTAGGCTAAACATTGGGTGATATTGATTGATTGATATTAAGTGAATAATAGTAATTGATTGATACAGAGTGATTTAATACTTCTCTAGCGCCAAGGGTCCTACTGCAAATCTTTCTCTTTATTGAAGAATTGCTTTTGTAGCTCTTTAAAACTTGTGCAATTTATGTTTGATTTAATTTCACGTTTTGCTGTGTTAACTTGAATAATTAATTTGTAGAATGCTGTTTCTTTACAATATTAAGTACTTTCTGTGCTTCTATTGTAGAATAACGGACGTGGAGGAGGCTTGTGCACTGAGTATTTTGTGTGGTCTCCTGACAGATGGTGAGAACTCTCCGTTCTACCAGTCACTCGTTGAGAGTGGGTTGGGCTCTGACTACGCACCAACCACTGGGTAACTTTAGCTGTTTACTGATGCAGCTGATCAACGGCTTAAATATTAACATCTACAGTCTAATAATAATAGCAAGGCTGCTGTGTATCCTAACTAGCTATCCTTGTCTTCTCCCTTCAGTTCACTGCCAAGTGGCAGGTTCTAGGTACATATTCGTACTCAAAGTCTGTTTTCTCGCTCCGTAAAGGCACTCCTTAGATCATTAAGTTATTCCCTTCACAAGGACTATACCTTTATCCATATCTTATGCAGCCTATAGCTTGGGAAATGTATGGCTTCTGAGGTGGTTCCCGTTGCCTTCCTCAGTTGGATGGATTAATTATCATTTAATCCTGGGGGAAAATATTTCATGGTGAGGTGGGTCCCCTCTAGCCATCCTCAGCTCCTGCCTTAGTCGCCTCTTACGTAGTCACTGCAGATTGTTTGCGGTTGTCCTATTCTGCAGTGGTCCAACCGCACCCGAGTACAACACGGGGATCCTTGTAGATAAATCGCAATTTAACATAGGTCATAGGTCATCCTCAACAGTGGTTTAAACAACGGAATAATCATAAATTTGGTATTATGTAAGCTTGACTACTAGTTGCGCCTATCTTCTCGGAGGTTTAACTTGCAAATTAATTAGTCGCAGTTTAAGAAGTAAAATTTTACTTTTGTTTACGAAGTATGCTGATTGGTCGTTCAGCCTGAAGGACAGTGCTGTCATTGGCTGAACGATGTCGTTTTGGCAGTTGACCTTGAAGTTATTTACCAGCACAGTTTTTACGTAATATTGATTAAAACAGAGGCATACATAATCCACTACATGGGCAAAATTGAATCTCTTTTTAAACCGCGATTCACAAACTTCGTGTCGTACGACCTGAACTCTACTATATATATATACTTGTATTAACACATGAAGACTTCGTTTGAGTCTTAATTTACAGATTATATATTGGAAAGATTATCAGTCTAAGAAAGATTTGAGACAGTCTATTTGTATCCCGACCCTAGTTAAACTGGGATTAAAGGGAAGATGATGATGCTGATATCAACTTGTTAGATTATCAAGATTATCAACTTGTTATGTATTGGTACTTTTAGCTTGCACATGGGAAACTATTGCTGTTGACGAATGGAATGCTGTACGTGTTAGTAATTGATTGATAAGTGGATGGATGTATTGACTGATTATATAAGTATATAATTATATTATATACTATATTATATACTATATTATATTATATATTATATAATATATATATAGACTAATGAATTTATTGATTGGTTGACTGAGTCATTGATTGATAGATTGAGTGATTGATGGATGGAATGATTAACCAACTGGTTAACTATGATTGGTCAGATACAACGGCTACACGCAGGAAGCTAGCTTCTCCGTGGGGCTGCAGAGAATTGGTGCTGAGGATGTAAACAAGGTCAAGAACATCATAGAGAAAACATTGGACCATGTTATAGAGTGAGTCAGAGTTATACTTATCACAATAATGCATAAATACGTCCATGAAGATTAAATACAATAAATACATAAATACATTAAGATTAAAAACATAAAGAATGAATATAATGAAGGTTCAGCACCTCACCGGAAGGAGATGTCAGGGACATCTCAAGTAAGGTAAGGTAAGGCTAATGTTAACATCAGTTTCCTCACTCGAAAGCTAACAGAACAAGCAATTAAATTAGACGCCACCAGAATACACCAACAGATGGAACTAAGAGAAAGTTAGGTCGACAAACGGGCAGTCCCATAGCCTGAGAGGGAGGAATTGAATATTGATATTCTGCTGAGTACTAGATCCATTATACAGAATCAGGTCCAGTAAAATGAACTGTTAGTTGTGTCATTTGTTGGTTCACTATTAAGAAGCATGCAAGATCAAAATTCAGATATCATACGGTTGTCAGGATCATAAAAATGCTCTTTCAGATGGGTTCTCGATTATCGTATTTATTTATTTATTTTACCTTTATTTTAACGTCCTTCCACTAGGTGAAAAAAGGTAAAAAAAGCTAATGTTAGTTTCAGTTTCCTCACTCGAAAGCGATGTCAGTGACGGGCTAGCCCTGGATTTGAACCCCGCACACATTGATCCGCTGTCGAGTACCTGACAGACATCGCCACTAGCTCCATTTGAAGAGAATTACATTAACTAAAATTACAGAAGTTTGCCAAAACTCATTTTTTAAATATAAATTATAGATCATGTTTTATAACTTAAAGTAATGGTAATAAATTCGACTAAGGCTGCAATCTGCTATCAGTCACGTTTTAACATTGTTTATAAATTTACATTGAGTGGGATATTTCTTTTAATTTTGTAATCTCATCAAAATAATATTTAAATTACTGTGTTTAGTTGAAGCAAAAAATGTAATAATTATATTATTATCTTTCTCTAGTGTTTTGCAAAGTGGCAGCTCCAAGGTACGTGGTCCTACTCTCACTTGCTGCTACTTCACACTTCATAAAGAGCACTCCATCGATTAACGAGTTAATTCCTTCACTAAGGCTATGTCTATATAGACCTATATATATATATATATATATATATATATATATATATATATATACAGGGTGGTCCAGAATAAATGAAACTACTTTGAAGGCTAATAACTCTGACAATTTTTATCCAAAAGTCCTACTTAATGCATTAAATTAAATAAATTATCTTTTCTATTCACTTGCTAAATATCTAAGAGATACTATTACACATGTTTGAGATATTATCATTAGTCGCCGATATGTAATTTTCAATGAAATTGTGTGAAAACTCAAAATCTAAAAATCAAGAATTCAAGATTATGCATTACGCCTAAACTATTTCAAAAAGCGCATTGCAGTTTCTATCCATGTCCTAAATGAATTGATAATTAATTAAACAAATGTTCAATGTGTCCACCATGTGCCCGAATAACTGCGTTCACCCGCTGGGACCACTGATCAATTGCCGAGTCCACGAGTGTCTGACTGATCTCAGCCCAACGAAGGACAATGACTCGTTTCAAATGTTCAACGTCGTGAACTGGTTTACGATAGACTAATTGCTGAAGACAATAGTTAACGATCGAATAGTAAATCGGGTTCAAATCAGGGGAGGGCTGTTAGGTGGCCAGTTCTACGGTTCAATAACTCTGGCAGGTTTACTTTCATACAGGAGATCAAACGACATGAAAATTACATATCGGCGACTAATGATAATTTCTCAAACATGTGTAGTAGTATCTCTTAGATATTTAGCTCACTAATAGAAAGGAGAATTGTCTTTAATTTAATGTCTTAAGTAAGACGTTTGGATAAAAATTGGCAAAGTTATTAGCCTTCAAAGTAGTTTCATTTATTCTGGACCAGCCTGTATAATGCAATATTAAAGCTAGTAATGCTTTATAATGCAATATTAAAATTTATTCATTACGTTAAATTTCACTAATATCATCCATTAATTAAAACACAATCGTCCATGTATAATTTTAAATTCTCATGATTTAGGCATGGATTTGAAAAGGAGAGAATTGAGGCTGTGCTTCATAAGATTGAGCTTAGCGTTAAGCATCAATCAGACAAGTTTGGTCTCTATCTTGGTATTGTAAGTACTGATGTTGTTTTAGTCTATTTCTCCATAGTAAATGTTATCTTTTAAAAAATGTTACCTCTCTGAGAGGTAAAAAAAAGAAAAAAAAAGAAAAGCAATATTTACTGTCTCAGAGCACAGTAAATATTGCTTTATTTTATAGATTTCAAATATTTACTACTATACATTCATAAGATCATAAAATTATTTGAAATTTCACAGCTTACTTGACTGAGTTAAAATTTTTATTAGTGGTCTAGTTTTACATTTGGCATATCACACGAGATTACTAAGTGTCCCTGCTTAAGCTTATGCTTTTTTTTCCTTCTCCATGGTTATACATGTAGAAAAAGTTGTAAGTTGATATCAGAGATTACAGTGGATTTAAAGAATAATTTATCAACATCGTGGGATTCTCAGTCAATGCATTCAGTATTAGGTCTTCCAAAGGGGTCGCCCATTCTAGTACTAACCGGTCTCGATATTGCTTAACTTCTTTTTATGACCCACATTGTGCTAAGCTGCCATTCTTTTAAGGTAGTGTGTTTGTCGGATGGTCAGAAAGCCATGAGGGCTAATCTTACTAAGTCATTCAAAAACGAATTTTAAACATGACTAGGTAATAGTTATGTGCACAAGCAGATGAATGCTGTAATGGAGTCTTGGCAAATATTATCTTTCAGCAAGAAAGAATACTTTAACTGGCTGGAGCCAGTGGCGATGTCAGTTAGATATTCAACCGTGGATCAGTATGTGCGGGGTTCAAATCCTGGGCTCATCCGTCACTGACATCGCTTTTGAGTGAGGAAACTGACGTTAACCTTAGCTTTATCAGCTTTTTTAAAACGTGTCTTGTTTCAGAGTATCCTGCCTGGTTGGACCCACGGAGGAGATCCCACTGAACTGGTCCAAGTCAACAGTCACGTGGAGAAGTTCAAGCAGAGGCTGGCAGAAAATCCCAGATACCTCCAGGATCTGGTGAAGAAATATTTCAAGGTAAATTTATTCTATTTATCGATCCACAATGAGGTGTTTAATGCATCCGGGTCCATATTTTCAACCGGAGCACTGAGCAGATAGGTATTTTCAGCTGGAGCACTGAGCAGATAGGTACTTTCAGCTGGATCACTGAGCAGATATGTCCTTTCAGCTAGAACACTGAGCAATAGAGCAATAGAGCACGAAGCACTGATAGATGTTTTAGAACAGGTAGATGTTTTCAGCTGGAGCAATGAGCAGATGGATGTTTTCAGTTGGAGCATTGAGCTGATGGATGTTTTCAGTTGGAGCATTTAGCTGATGGATGTTTTCAGTTGGAGCATTGAGCTGATGGATGTTTTCAGTTGGAGCATTGAGCTGATGGATGTTTTCAGTTGGAGCATTGAGCTGATGGATGTTTTCAGCTGCAGCAATTGTATTTGATAATGTATTAGTATGCGAACATTAAAATAAAGGCAGAGGATACATGTATGTGAGGAGCCTAATGCCTTAGACCTGCCAATAGGTTGTTCTCTTGCAAGGAGTGTTTCATACAGTCTAGAAAATTGAGACGTCTGAGTGTAGGTGACAAAGGTCTAAAATTCTTAATTTCTCAGTGTTATCATGGATAACAGTAATACTATAGTTTTTTGCAAATTTTTGAGTTTGTATGAAGCTTTATAACGAGTATCTTTGCTCATCATACACCTTTGGTTGACATTGTTGTATTAACTAACGTAGATTAATGACTGGATGTTTTTGTTCTACTGTAGGACAACAAGCACAGGTTGTCTCTGATCATGAAGCCTGATGAAGAGTTCAACAAGAAGCAAGAGTCTGAGGAGAAGTCCAAGCTTCAGCAGATGTTGAGTAGAATGTCAGAGACCGAGAAGAAGGCTCTGTACGAGAAGGGTTGGTGAGCTTCTGTGTCTTTAAGAGCTAGGTTTTGTACAATACCAGTCTTATTTATATTGTACATTATTTTGAGTGGATCAGTTGGTGATGCGCAGGATGGTGTCATGATATTTTAAGTCAGGCACGTGCAGTGCTTGTTTTAATATCGAATCTGTGGATTTGATTTCTGAACAAAGCAGATATTTTAGAACATGTGATATATTTCTGTGAGAGTAAAAAAGCTGGAAAAGCTAAGGTTAATGTCAGTTTCCTCACTCGAAACGATGTCAGTGAAGGTCGAGCCCAGGATTTGAACCCCGCACCTATTGATCCGCGATCGATTATCTTACCGACTTCACCACTGGCTCCAGCCAAGTAAAAAGCATGTAAGCTTGTAGCTTGCTGCAGTAAACTTGCAGCATTATAAGAAAAATTTGTTTTCTGATGAAATCTCAATCTTAATCTAGTTGTGATGCGTCCGTTTTGTATAGGCCTTTTATAATATGTGGTGGTAGCTCTGCTCACATAATAAACACAGCCTAGTGGGGTATAGGTGGGAGAGTGGGGAGAGGTGTTTGCTTATATTGACGGCAGTCAACGCTCGATCTATTCGCATATATTGTATATTTCTTCATTTATTAATTTAACAGAATGGTATTTTAAAAATTGCAAAAGAAATATATTTCAATTACTAATCAAATAATGATAAAAATATGTCTTACTTTACATTTAATGTATGTCTAGATAGAATATCTAGAGGGGATATATTACATTTTTAGGATATATTTAATTGCAGTTGCCTTCTGCAAAACAATCAAGTTTATGCTTGCAGGGTGGCGCCTCCAACACATGGAAAATATATAGTGTGATTTTTCAGATTAAACATATTTTATAAAAGGTCTATATGTGATAAATTTTCTTTGTGCTAATGCATCATTCAGTAAAAGTTGTTAGCACTCTAACCTGTTAGTATCGGTTCGAATCCCAGTCGGATTGTCTCCGATAGTGTTGTTCTCTGTAGAGATGGAAACAGACGTTAAACTCAGCTAATATTATTTAAAATTAATGCTTGTCACTAGGATACTTCTGTGGAGCAAAATTAAGATTTTTATATCTTCCATTTTTTCTTAATTGACTGAATGTCGCCTAAAATAAATGAGTTAATTGATTATCGTTTATTATAGATTCATTGATTGATTGATTGTGAACTAGGGATAGAGCTGTCGAAGACACAGTCGCAAACACAGGATCTATCCTGTCTGCCTACCCTACACGTCACTGATATAGACAGAAATATTGAAAAAGTAGATCTCAAGCAAGTCAGTGCAAGTATGTTCAGTGCTCGAATTCTTAATATCTTCCTTGTATCACTTCTGGTCAGTTTGTTAACTTCATTATAGAGTAGCTTAACAAGCTACTCAATTAATTAGACCTATAAATTTCTCTCTTTATAGAGTAGTTTGTTAATTAGACCTATAAATCGAGCTCATTATAGAGTAGTTTTGTTAATTAGGCCTATAAATCTAGCTCATTATAGAGTAGTTCCATTAAAAGGTAGCTTTGTTAATTAGGCCTGTAGAGCTAGTTAAGCTATAAATTTATTGGCTGCAACTTGGTTATGACAAGCGTCTTAAAAGACTGCGAGATATCATTAGTTTAGATATGATTGTATTGAAAAATAAGGATACTTTATCAGCATCAATACTAGGTATCTCTGCTTTAAGGAATAGAACTTGTTATTTACCTCCTTAACTTATCTCTGAACAGTTCTTAAAATTTTCTAAAACAGTTGTTCGAAAAATTACTTTAAATACTCTGTCAGATAACTAGATATTTACTGTGTCAGATAACTAGATAGATATTTACTGTGTCAGATAAGTAGATAGATATTTACTGTGTCAGATAACTGGATATATATTTACTGTGTCAGATAACTAGATAGATATTTACTGTGTCAGATAAGTAGATAGATATTTACTGTGTCAGATAACTGGATATATATTTACTGTGTCAGATAACTAGATAGATATTTACTGTGTCAGATAAGTAGATAGATATTTACTGTGTCAGATAACTGGATATATATTTACTGTGTCAGATAACTAGATAGATATTTACTGTGTCAGATAAGTAGATAGATATTTACTGTGTCAGATAACTGGATATATATTTACTGTGTCAGATAACTAGATAGATATTTACTGTGTCAGATAAGTGGATAGATATTTACTCTGTCAGATAACTAGATTTGTCTAATATATCCAATTTGTTTTTAAATTGTTTTATGTAAACTTGTAACAGATGGTATACCAGTGCAGCTGTGCCCGCAACCAACCAATGGTGTGACGTATTTCCGCGGCATCGTGGGTTTGGATAGAGTAGCTGAAGATCTAAAGCCATACGTTCCATTGTTCTGCAATATTGTTACCAGGTGACGTTCCCTGCTGTTATTGGTTGACCTGATCAATGCATTTGATATGTGTATCAAATATGGGTATCAAATAATGATTTGATCAATGCATTAGATATGATACTAATAATAACAACAATTGGAGTGCTACAGTCATCAATGACACATCGGAGTGCTACAGTCATCAATGACAACATCGAGCACTACTGAGTCAAAATCAAGCCGGCGAGCGAAAAGAAGGTCCAAAACGGTGCAAATTCCAAAATCCATAAAATCAGTCCAAAGTATTACTAATAATTAGTAATTAGTGATTGACCTGATGAATGCATTAGATATGATTGACTTGATCAAAGCATTAGATATGATTGACCTGACTGCTCCATTGGAGTCATTAATCTCAAATCAATGGTAAAACTAAATTCCCACACATTCTTAGTAACGGTCATTTCTAATATTAATGTTTTAATTGATAATAATGTCTTTATGGCATCTTCTGATAAATAGATTGATAATAATATCTTTATGGCATCTTCTGGTAAATAGAATACTAATAGCAACTGTATATAGTATTAGTATTACCGTCGGTCAGAAAGTTTTATTTACGCTATAAGCCTAATTTAGAAGGTGCTACTTTATTATTAGCAGATTTAGATGCAGATAAAGATGCAGATACTAAACCCTTGTTAAATTTTAATAATGTATTGCAAAAAACTTAAATGTTAAACCTTCATTTGTTATATTTCATTGTATAACTTAATTGCAATGGCCCTCGTTTGGTATCTTGATTATGTAGAATGGGCGCTGGAGGGTTAAGCTATAGAGATCTTGCAGAGAAAATAGAGTTAAAGACTGGTGGTCTATCTGCCTCAGTGCATCTCGCTTCAGATTACTCTGATCTCAACCAGTTTGAACAGGTTTGTTCTGATTGTTTATATACCCTGTTCTGTTGTAGATGGTTCAATTTGGGTTATTTCTACTATCATCATCATATTCCCTTGAATCCCAGCTTTACTAAGGTCGGGATTCAAATAGGTCTTCTCCGCTCCTTTCTGTCCCATATCATATCTTCAATTAATCCCATATTTTTAATATCTCTCTTAATCACCGTGTCCCATATAATTTGTGGTCTACCTCTCTCCAACTTAACCCTCCATCTCATCCTTTCAAACATTTCTCACTACATCCACCTCTGCCTTTCTTACTATGTGCCCATACCAGTTCAATCTTGACTGTGACAATCAGAAACTAAATTATTTCTATTATCATATCTTGTTAAATTTACTTTTGAAAAATGCTAACGTACTGAGAATTAATAATTTAACAATTTTAGACATCTGTTAACACGACCTGCATGTATTGTTGTAGTTTTCACAGTACTCAGCTTAGACTTTCTGTTTTTAGCTTGTTATAATTTTTGTTGCTTTCATCTCATTCCCCGATTATTCCTAATCTTGGACATTTGTTGCCTCACGTTGCTGTTGTTGTTGTTGTGTATTTTAGATTAATATGCCATCATCTATAGTGATTTCGTCAATATTTCTCTCATTTTGCTTCTGATGAATATGCTCTACCAATGCGGCGAATTTCCTTCAGTCATTGTTATAATCGTAACTCGAATATAATTGTTATTAAATGCTGTCTTTAATTGATTTAAAATGGATAATGTAGTAAATGCAGTTTCAATCTGCAGCATATGATGTATCTTTATTGTATATTTAATGGGATTCAAGGGAAGGTGATTATGACGACGGTGTATATTAAATGTCTTCAATGTTTCAATGTATCGCAGAGTCTGCTGTTGACATCTCACTGTTTGGACAGAAACATTGATGACATGTTTAAACTCTGGTCTGAAATTTTCACCAGGTAATGGCAGCTTTTATGTTATACACTTATATTATTAAAGCCTTATTTTTAATTTAATTTTTTTCTTGAACTCTATCAGAAAATGAAGTGATACATCCTTATTAATTAAAGTTAGTGTAGATATCGTTTTTGGTGAATCAATTTGTAGCGACATGTGATGGGGGGACGTCCCTGACATCATCTTTGTATGAGAAAACGGACGTTAAACCTTTATTACTATTATTATTATATACGCTTGTACATGCTAATGCTATTCACTGTTTTTTAAAATGCAAATTGACTTCAATGACTATTGATTTCTTAATAGATTGATTGAAAATTATTGACTGATCGGTTGATTGATTGTTTGAAATATCGATTTGTTTGTTGATTGATTGACTAATTGATTGATTAATTGATTGATTGATTAATTAAATGATTGACTAATTGATTGATTGATTAATTGATTGATTGAATGATTAATCGATTATTTTATTGATTTATTGATTGATTGATTAATTTATTGAATGATCAATTTATTGATTGACTGATAGCCTAGATATATCAGACACAGAACACTTGCGCACTCTGTTGCTCATGTCGGCCGCTGAGACATCGGCTGGTCTGAGTGACTCAGGGCACAGATACGCCATGACTCACTCCTCCAGCTCTCTCCTACCCGCTGCTGCTGTCAAAGAACTCATGTCTGGCATGACGCAGGTTCCACTGAGATCCTACATCTGTATTAATACTGCTATATAATGCTGTATTATTTTGTTATAATTTACTTATTTGAATTTAATATAATATAATTAAATTAATATAATTAGTATAATTTAATATACTGATGAAGAATATAATATGATATTTTATATGATGATGAATATAATTTAATTATTATAATTTACTGTTATGTAATGTATATTATTTACTAGCTACCATACGTGTTAGCTAGTTAGGATGTGTCCTATCAAACTCTTCTTCCTAATGTATTAAGAAATAATAGGAAAAGTTGGATAAGACACATCCTAAGGGGGGAAGGTCTATTAATAGAGGTCATAGAAGGTAGAGTGAATGGGAAAAAAGGCAGGGGCATGCCGATATTAGGTATTTTAGGTGATTTAAAGACCCATGCTTATGTGAAAATGAAGAGGAAAACGGAAGACAGAGAAGAGTGGATGCAGTATATACCATGGACCTGCCAGTGGGCAGTGCACTAAGAGAGAGAGAACATACGTGTTAATGAATAAAGGCAGCTCGGTTATGTTTTTGAATGAAATTCAAATAGGTTCTGGATTTGAGTTCAAGCGTCACCTGTCATAAATTAAGCAAATATTAAGCTTTTATTATTAAGCCTTTCTGTGAGTTGACCTCTTTGAAAACTGATTACTAGTCTACTTTTGCAATAGAAACGAGTGCAAAGTAGTACTGATAAGAATTTAGTAAATAAAAACCTGTGATTAAGCTGAATGATTGGTATTACTGTGACTCTATGAAGTAGATTTACTGAGGGAATGCAATGTTTAAGAAATCATAGCGCATATCTATTTTTTTAGTTTGTTCGATTTAACTAATCTGCAGTTTAGTAGAAAGGTTCTTGTAGAATTTACTTGACTAACAGTTCAGAAAAACCAGAAATATGATGTACATGTAGGTTGTTAGTGCCAATCTCTATGGATAATGGGTTAGCAAAGCTATATATACTAACTGTTTGTCATTTATTTCGAATTTTATTTGATTAAGAATAAATTCTAAAATAAGATGCCTCTATATTGCGATTTTCTAATTGGTTGTGCTGATTTGTACCCTTTTCTGCATATATCCTAGTCTTATTCTACCCGCGATATTTAATGCCACCTTTGATGCATTAGTTATCGAAATACGATTCCATTTGTCTAGATTTAAAAGAAATATTTCAGAATATCAACTATATCTAAAAGCTAATGTTAATGTTAGTTTCCTCACTCGAAAGTGATATGAGTGACGGGAGAGCCCAGAATTTGACCTCCGCCGCACATACTGATCCTCGGTCGAATATCTTACCGACATCGCCACTGGCTTCAGCGGATGCTCTAACTTATACTGTTTACAGGTGGAGCTGATGAAGCGGCTAGCCGAGGGACCGGATATGGAATTAGTCACGGCTAGGATGCGAGACATAGCCTCCGTGGTGCTGAACCCTTCCAACATGCGCTGTGCACTTAACTTGACCCCAGAGTCAACCGACGCAGCCGTTAGAGCTACTGAAGGCTTCCTTTCTAATTTCAAGTCCGTGAAAGATGTGGGGCGGGACCTGAAGAAATTCTACACAAAGGTTCTACACATTGTTGTTGCTCTCAGTAATATTTTAATTGTTGAAAATCATTTCAATTTCACTTTCAATTGTGAAATTCAATTCGATTTTGATTCAATTCTTAAGCAATCATTTCAATCTGAGTATTAATTTCAATTGTGAAATTTATTTCAGTTTCAATTAATCGCCATAAATCATTTCAATTTCAATTACTCGATATATCACTGTTGCACACTACGCTATGCTAAAGCATACCATTCCGCAACATACTTTGCTATACTATGGCATTCCGCACCGCTACATACCATTCTATACTATGGTATACCATTCCAGTGCATGGTATACCATTCCAGTGCTACACTGGATAACCATTCCACAGCGTACTATACTATACTATGTCATGCCATTCCGCTGCATACGATACTGTGGCATACCAATTCACTGCACTTACTATGCTGTAATAAGGCACAGCATTCCGCCGCATGCTATGCTATACTATTTCTTACCAATCCGCTACATACCATTCCATATTGTAGAATTTCGTACTGCTGCGTGCTATTCTTTACTATGATATATCATTTCTCTGCATACTATGCTATACTATGGCATACCATTCCACTGTATGCTATGCTATGGCATACCAATCCGCTGCATACTATGCTGTACTATGACATCAATCCGCTGCATACTATGCTGTACTATGACATATCAATCCGCTGCATACTGTGCTATACTATGGTATACCACTCCGCTGTATATTATGTTATACTATGGCATACCACTCCTCTGTATACTATGCTCTGTACTACTTATACTATATATTATTTATGCTATATACTATGCTGTAAACTCCCTTTATGATAATTATGCTCTACCCATCCTAAAAATTTCTTGCTTTAAAGCTTTTAAAAACTTATTGAGTTTTAATTTGGTGTGTCCAGTTAATCTTTTTGGTCATTCTCCAGAGTCACATTTCTGATGTATTTGCTTTTTCTAATGTTTTCTTTCTTCAACATCCGGGTTGGACTGTCGTTCATAAAAATGTAGAAGCATTTCATTGACTAACAAATTGACCCTTGATCGTCTTAAAAACTTCTTTCTCAAACCTGGTGATCTCTTAAGACAACTGCAGTATATATATCTTGGCTCTGTTACAGTAGTCCATTCACAACGCGGGAAGTAGAATTAGATTTATTATGACGTGGCAATAATTATTCTAAATTTTATTTTTAAGTCTATAATGTTGAACTTTTTTCTTAATAATTTCATACCGAAATTATGTTTTTGCTCATGCAGAACGAGTCATTTACGAGGCAATCTACAAAGCTGCACTATGATTTTCCTTTCCAAGTTCACTACGTAGGAAAGTCAGTGGCCACTGTTCCGTATGCTCATCCAGATTTCGCGAGGTTTGTATCTGAGATAACTATGATCAATTGATATATTCTTAACTTCTAGCCGTCTGCTACTTTTGAAATCTTTAAATGAGACTAAATTTATAATCAGTTTTCATACCGTAAGGGACACCGTCACCACATAAAGAGGCGTATGATACCAACTCAGCCATTGAACTCTCTGAACTTCTTTTAATTGTATGGGTTTTTCAACTGTATGGGATTTTTAACTGCATGAGCTTTTTAACTGAATGAGCATTTCAAGTTTATGAGCTTTTTATCTGTATGGGCTCTTCAACAGTTTGGGCTTTTTTTTAACTCTGTGGGCTATAATATGGAATATTGTATCAACTTTTCAATTTTTATTCTATGTTTTCAAATGTGGTCATTATTAGGTTTTTTTTAAATCTTAGCTGTAGCTAATAGCTAATATCATAGCTATAAAGCTATTTGTCTTCACTGAAATGTAGATGATTTTTTTAAATATTGTAATTAAGATTTTATTGTAATTAGTTGATTAAGCTATTTGTGTTCATCTATTTAGAATTGTAGAATGATTAAAATGATGTGCTGAGTGTGTCATTCTTCTTCTACTTCTTCTACTTCTTCTTCTACTACTTCTTCTACTTCTTCTCCTTCCAACCAATTCTATTCTCAGTCTTCCGTTTCATTTCTATATATGAATTTGTTATCGGATCATCCAGCATCCCATGTTTCGGTCTTCCTCTAACTCTTTCATTGAATTCTTCCTTCTATTAAATCCTTTAGCAAATGATTCCCCTGATAATATGTTCTATCCAGCGTTTCTTTCTATTTCTTTTCACATTTATTAACTGTCTATCTGTACCGACTCTTTCAAGTACTTCTTCATTTGTAATTTTGTCAGTCCGACTAATCTTTTCAATCCTTTTCCATGACCACATTTTCAATGCATCTTGTTTGTGTGTATCCATTAAACGATACACCCCTTAGCACTATGGCGAATGTTTAGCCAATTCTTATTCATCTTCATCATCATCATCATCGTCCCCTGAATGCCAGTTTTTCGAAGCTGAGAAAGGCATAGTGGGCCCACCTCGTCATAAGCAGAATCCCTCAAGAATAATGGTATATCAAAAGGAATGTTATAGATTATTTAAAGATGCACTCATATGTGGGCATGAAGAGGAAAATAAAAGATAGAGATGAGTGGAGGCGTTATATACCATGGACCTGCCAGTAGGCTGTGCACTAAAAGAGATAAGTCAATCTTCAGTTCGGTAGTGTTTCTAAACGATATGATATACGATATATCAGTTTGTCAACTGATATATCGTATGTTTCACCCCTTAGCACTGTATCTTTCTGAACTACCCCTCCTACGCGGTGTTCCTCAAGGTTCAGTGTTAGGTCCATTGCTCTTCTCTTTATATATCGCACCTCTTAGCTACCTGCTTGCTCAGTCCTCCATAAATTTTCATTTTTATGCAGACGACACACAACTATATATTTCCTTTTCTAATCATGATTCCGATCAGAAACTGGCCCATCTCTCATCCATTCTAGACAAGGTTTATTCCTGGTTTTGCGCTAACCGTCTTGCTGTTAATCCCCCAAAAACTGAATACCTTTTAATTGGCACTCCTTTACAAAGAAGTAAAATTACTAATAATTTCGTTAATTTTGAGAATCTTGCTCTTTCACCTTCTCGATCTGCCAAAAACCTTGGAGTCATATTTGATGAAAACCTTGACTTTAAATCCCATATCTCTTCTGTTTGTCGCGCTTTTTGTTGTTTGTTTCTTTCAGATACGTCAGATTAGGCAAATACGTCTATCCCTTACTACTACTTCAGCCACTATCCTTGCTAATTCTATAGTTCATTCAAAGCTCGACTACTGTAATTCATTATTACATGGGCTGCCTACTTCTTCTCTCAATCGTTTGCAAAATTCTCTTGCACGTGTTGTTTGCAAGTCCTCTCGACTTCAATTTCGCTCTCTCTATTTACTTCGCACACTTCACTGGCTCCCTGTTAATCAACACATAAAATATAAAATAGCTCTATTAACTTTCAAAACTCTGCGATTTGGCAAGCCTTCTTACTTATCTGAAATTCTTATTCCCTATCGCCCCTCACGTACACTTCGCTCCACCGATGCCAATCTTCTCTCAGTTCCAAATATTCTCACGTCGTTGGGCAGACGTTCATTTTCTTAAGCAGCACCCACAATCTGGAACTCTTTACCTGCTAATCTTCGCTCTTGTTTGTCTCTTTCAACATTCTCTAGCAAGCTTAAGACTTACCTTTTCCCACCATAGACATAATCAATCTACCCTGACCATTTTTTTGATCACCGGACTGGCTTTCGTTTAGGACCTTACTTCTCCTTAGCACATTTCTTTCGCAGATTGGTCTGGGTGAATTGATCTGTAGGGATATGTGCTGTTGGGGTCCCTGACATCATCCCTGGATGAGGAAGCGGACGTTAAACCTATATTATTATTATTATTATTATTATTATTATTATTATTATTATTATGTAAGAAAAGAAACATGAAGTGGATTAAAAATCGATCTGTTAATTTTTCTGTTATCTGTTTGTTAAGGAAGCTAATTTTAATTGATAGATATTATTTTATAGTTTTGGTAGTATGTGTATTGTTGTTCTGCTATGCATTGCAGTCTTCGTGTGTTGGCGAAGATGATGTCTTCCAGATATCTACATCGCGAAATCAGGTATATTTCTTTGCTTCACTTTATGAAACTTTCTATAAGTGAAATATGGCAACGTTCTTTTTGTAAATTAAGTATTTAACATGTTTTCCATGTGGATTATAGTATACGGTTGATTGAAATTGTTGTGATCTCTATAGTGTATCACATGTCAGCTTTGATTTAATTAGTGATAATATTTAATCTATATATTCTTGAGTGTTCCTTTTTGAGTTTATTGAAACCTTAAGCTACTTACTTTTCTCTACAATATTTGACAAAATTCGATCTAAATTGGCTGAGTCAACTCTCTTTAGTTTTATATTTGCTCAATATTGATTTAGCTCACATTGATTTTTGTAATTTTAGTTAGGTTGTCTTTTGCCTTATAATAATAATAATAAAGGTTTAACGTCCGTTTCCTCATCCAGGGATGATGTAAGTGACGTCCCCAACAGCACACATCACTACAGATCAATTCACCCAGACCAATCTGCAAAAGAAATGTGCTGAGGAGAAGTAAGGTCCTAAACGAAAGCCAGTCAGTCCGGTGATCAAAAATGGTCAGGGTAGATTGATTATGTCTACGGTGGGAAAAGGTAAGTCTTAAGCTTGCTAGAGAATGTTGAAAGAGAAGAACAAGAGCGAAGATTAGCAGGTAAAGAGTTCCAGATTGTGGGTGCTGTGAAAGAAAAAGAACGTCTGCCCAATGATGTGAGAATATTTGGAACAGAGAGAAGATTGGCATCGGTTGAACGAAGTGAACGTGAGGGACGATAGGGAATAAGAATTTCAGATAAGTAAGAAGGCTTGCCAAATCGCAGAGTTTTGAAAGTTAATAGAGCTATTTTATATTTTATGTGTTGATTAACAGGGAGCCAGTGAAGTCTGCGAAGTAAATAGAGAGAGCGAAATTGAAGCCGAGAGGACTTGCAAACAACACGTGCAAGAGAATTTTGCAAACGATTGAGAGAAGAAGTAGGCAGCCCATGTAATAATGAATTACAGTAGTCGAGCTTTGAATGAACTATAGAATTAGCAAGGATAGTGGCTGAATTTCTAGTAAGGGATGGACGTATTTGCCTAATCTGACGAATCTGAAAGAAAGAAGCGCGACAAACGGAAGAGATATGGGATTTAAAGTCAAGGTTTTCATCAAATATGACTCCAAGGTTTTTGGCAGATCGAGAAGGTGAAAGAGCAAGATTCTCAAAATTAACGGAATTATTAGTAATTTTATTTCTTTGCAAAGGAGTGCCAATTAAAAGGTATTCAGTTTTGGGGGGATTAACAGCAAGACGGTTAGCGCAAAACCAGGAATAAACCTTGTCTAGAATGGATGAGAGATGGGCCAGTGTCTGATCGGAATCATGATTAGAAAAGGAAATATACAGTTGATTGTCGTCTGCATAGAAATGAAAATTTATGGAGGACTGAGCAAGCAGGTAGCTAAGCGGAGTGATATATAAAGAGAAGAGCAATGGACCTAACACTAAACCTTGAGGAACACCGCGTAGGAGGGGTAGTTCAGAAGAGCGATTTTGACCAATAACAACAGATTGTGTGCGACATGAGAGATAATGTAAGAAGGGAAAAAGCAGAATCAGAAATGCCAAAACAAAATTTAAGCCTATTTATTAGGATGCCATGGTCAATTGAATCGAAGGCAGCAGAGGGATCTAGAAGAACCAAGGCAGAAACCTGTTTGCTACTCATGGCCAAGCTAAGATGATTATGTATACGAAAAAGAGCGGTTTTAATAGAATGGAGTTTTCTATAGGCTGATTGATAATGAGAGAGAGAAGGGAAAGAATCAAAATGAGTGCATAAACGGGTATAAATTACCTTTTCAAGAAGTTTAGAGATGAAGTTAAGATTGGAAGTAGGACGGTAACTGGAAAGATCATCTTTTGGTAGAGAAGGCTTTTTTAGCAAAGGAGATACAACTGCTTGTTTGAAGGAGGTTGGGAAGATACTTTCTGAGAGTGAGAGGTTGATTAAGTATGTAATAGGAGAAACTAAAACATTAATACAGGATTTCAGTAATCGTGTAGGAATAACATCAAGGCAGCAAGATGAGTCGGTTGAGCGAAGAATAAAATTGCGTATTTCTTCGGGTTTAGCTGGTGCAAAACTAGAAAGTAGTGGTGGCTCAGGCATATTTACAGAAATGGTGTTGTCCATGTCAATAGAGTTGGAGGGTATAGAGCTACAGAGTTTGGCAATTTTGTCATCAAAAAAGTTGAGGAAAGAGGTAACAAGAGATGATGGTGAGGAGCTAGAGGGGAGTGACTTGGGAATGGTGCGATCAAGAAGGCAGCAGAGAGATCTAGAAGATCTCTTAATATTATTGTGACTGTTTTTGGTACTGTGCAGTTACCCTATGTTTATGAGCAGTATTTAAAATGTATGGCTACCCTAGGTTCTACAGCATTCTGTGGCGTAGAATGAAATTAATAAACGTAGGCCTATTTGTTATTCTTAGAAGCTGCTACTGACTGTATTACTTCACAGAGCTTAGGCTCTTTTGTGGTAACCCTGTTCGTGTTGAATATTTGTTTATTTGCTAGTTAAGTATATTTGTGATTTCTAGTATTGTGATCAACAAGTAAAGAGAATTGTGCAGGTAAAAAGGTAAAAAGACAATGTGATGGTTAAGAACGTTAAATGAAAATCTGACGACTGTTCTAGATAGCGAGACTTGAATAGTTTACAATCCATATAACTTCTTCTCTTCTCCAGTTCACTGCCAAGTGGCAGGTTCAAGTTACATAATCATACTCAAAGTCTGCTTTCTCGCTCCATAAGAGCACTCCTTAGATCAAAGTTAATCCCTTCACTAAGTCTATGCCTTATCCTTACCTTATGTAGCCTATAACTTGGGAAAATATGGCTTCTGAGGTGGTTTCCCGTTTCCTTCCTCAGTTAGGTGGATTATTACCATTTAATCCTGAGGGAGAATATTTCATGGTGAGGTGGGCACCCTCTTGCCATCCTCAGCTCCTGCCTTTAGTCGCCTCTTTCACGTACACGCGGCAGATTGTTTGCGGTTGCCCTATTCTGCAGTGGTCCAACCACACCCGAGCACAACACGGGGATACTATACCTTATCACTACATCAACAATAATATCATTATTATTTCTTTTAATAGATATGATAATAATAATAATGAGGTTTGTAGCATCCTTTAACTGACCTCTGATTGGTTGTTACAGAGAGAAAGGCGGAGCTTATGGGGGAGGAGCCACAAGTGATGCTGGGGGACTGTTCAACTTCTACTCGTATAGGTGACGACTATATAAGTTTATTATTTCAACTTGATGTTTTTTGCAACTTTGATGTTTGTTTTCATTTTTATTTCATGGGGAAAATTTGCATGTTATCAGGATGTCTTTACTTTCTTATTAAGTTTGACTTTGTAAAGTTAATATTAAGTTATATTTTTTGTATGAAATCGGTTTCGATAGAATTTAAAAAATAATAAGGTGTAATGGAAGTGTTTTATACGTGGAATGGAGGATAAAGGATGTTGCTTTCCCACTGGGACTATTTTAAATACTGCATGTAGGTCTATTGTAAAAGCTGGTAAAACTAAGGTTAACGTCAGTTTCCTCACTCGAAAGCGATGTCAGTAACGGGCGAGCCCAGGATTTGAACCCAGCACCTACTGATCCGCGTTCGAGTATCTTACCGACTTCGCCACTGGCTTCAGTCATTGTTTGCATATTGTCATATTTGACCATATAATTGTGGAATTTTTCAACAAATTGAAAATATAAAGAAATTGATTATTTCAAAAACGCCTTTTACCTCCACCCACATATTTACGCTTCAATCCTGGTTACTCTACTATTTGTATGGATACTGAGTACTAAGGTATAATGATTGCATATTTTAATTAGTATATAATTCGTAGTAATGCATGCTGTTTTAATATATTGAATTATTACTTGGATGACACAACGCAGAAATCAGACGTTCAATAGAAATCGGTAACCAAATAAATTGACTAATCAATACATAAATATTTCTATACTGTGAAGCAGTTAAGTAAGGCTAAATTCTAATCAAATTATCATAACTATCTGTGGTTATATTCTACAAATGGCAAACGGTATTAGTAATAGTTGCCAGCTTAGATTTAGATTTCATGTACTCTCCATATTTAAGGAGAATAGTAACATATTCCTTCATTACAATTAATTCTGATTTAATTTAATCGGAATTCTGCTCATATTGAATACTTCTTCTTCAGTGTACTGCCAAGTGGCAGGTTCAAGGTACATATTCATACTCAAAGTCTGTTTTCTCGCTCCATAAGGGCACTCCTTAGATCAACAAGTTACTCCATTCACAATGTCTATGCCTTATCCATACTATATGTAGCCTATAGCTTGGGAAAAGTATAGCTTCGAGTTGGTTTCCCGTTGCCTTCCTCAGAATACAAGTTGATATATTATATACAAGATAATAATTATAATGTGTGATTGGCAGAGACCCGGGATTAGAGAACACGCTGAAAGCGTTTGAGGGAGCGGTGCAGTGGGTCGTGACGGGGGAGTTCAAGCAGCAGGACATCGACGAGTCTAAACTCGGCATCTTCTCTCAGGTTCTCTACATTCTCTACAATCTTTGGACTGAATTATCTTTACTTTGGACTGATTTTCTGTATTTTGGAATTTGCGCCATTTTGGACCATTCATTTTGCTCGCTGGCTTGATTTTGACTCAGTAGTGCTCGATGTTGTCATTGATGACTGTAGCACTCTAATTGTTGTTATTATTGTTGTTATTCTCTGTGTATTGAACGATATTAGTGTTATGAGCACATTGTCATAGCAGGTCCAAGGCTGATAAATCAGACGTTAAATCCGTAAAAGCTTAATTAGTTTTTGAACGTGTCTGACCGTGACATGTTTATTAGACATAACAGAATCTAAATTACTACTACTGTAATAAAACATTCTATCAAATATATAAATATTTAATGAAATAGAAGGAAATATTTTTAAACTGGTCAGTTTCAATTTTTCAAGAAACAACTAACAAATATAACTAAGTAGTTATAATACAACTTTACGCTCATTTAATAATAAATTATAAGAATAATTTTAAATCTATATATTAAAAATTTAATATAGAGCTCTTTCAGTGTGCTAAAACGTAAATTCCTCTTTAGGAAATCTATCTCAGTGTCTGCTACAATATCAACTTTAATTCCTTCTTCAAGTCAATTGCTGACTTGGCTTTACTTGGGTATCTCTTGTAAGAGTATCCACAACTGTTCTGAACAGCCTAGATTACTTCTTTCACCTCCCACCACTTCCTTCTGGAAGTACACTTGATTAGGCTGTTTGGCTAAATATATACATTATTTACGCTGTGTTATTTTTAATTAACTGTTTCTAGCAGGGACGGATGACAGTGATGTCATAATGATTGATTGATTGATGATTGATTGACTGATTAATTGATTGGTTGATCTATGATTGATTGATTAATTTATGAATCTGTGAACTGATTGACGGATTGGTAGGTGGATGCGCCCGTGCCTCCAGGTAACAAGGGGATGAGACAGTTTCTGACTGGGGTAGACGATGCGATGTTTCAGCAACATCGACAGAGATTATTAGATGTTACAAAAGAAGACATCATTCGTGTTGCACAAAGGTTAGTTGAGAGAAGCGTTTATCCTGGAAGGGTTGTGTAAATTTTGACGGTTGACCTTGTGGTTAAAAACCATGCAACATCTATTAGTGAATAGCAAAATTTCTAAGTAGTTGTTTAACCTACAACAGATGATCTGCTGATCATGACGAGTTTAGTAACTACGAGCATAAGTGAGATTTAAAAATAATTGAAGAAAATACAGGTATCACTTTAAAAATTAACAAACAAGCGTGGTATTTTATTTTAATAGTTTACGTCCACGCAACTCTTTCTCATATTAAAAAGCAACCCTTGTAAATGTTGTTGCATTAACAATCGCCTAAGCTAAGGCTAAAAAGAAAATAGACATTAATCAGTCCATTTCTACTTTTGTATCGTAATTTCCGCGGGTATAGAATTGCATAATTGGATGGACAATTACTTCTGCGTAAATTATGATACAGAACATTCTGCTGTAGATCTTTTTTTAATTTATAGCATAAAATAAATTATGTTGTGAATAAATGTTTATACATATCTGCCTAGAATTAAGCTTAAATTTACAAAAGTATTTTTCAGGTGCATATTTTTATAAGTATAGATTTACATAGATAATTACAGTACGGAGACAGTAAGGATGAGTTTCGGAATTATGTATTGATAAAGGAAAGATTAATGTTGACCAATGTTTGTATGAAACGTTGGTCTCTATTAAACATTCATCATCATCATTATCTTCCCTTGAATCCCAGTTGAATTAGGGTCGGGATCTAGGGTAGGTCTGGTCTATTAAACATTAATATTAGTTTTTGTATCACTATACATTTATGTGATGTATATTTGTGTATGTGCAGATATTTATTGCCAGAAGTGTCTGCCAACAACAGCTCTGTTACAGTATTGGGTCCTGCACATACTGCCACTGCAAGCGGCTGGAAAATAAAAAAATCCAACTCCAGTTAACCGCTTCTCAGAATGAACTTGTTAAAAATGCGTAATTTATTTCAACAGTTTATTAGTTCAGTGAGAAGTTCGTTGTCATGGACGATGAAGAATCTGTTGCTGATCAAATTAGATCCAAGGCTCGATGTTCTGCGCAAATGTTATACATTAACCTGACCAGACTATCAAGTGGTTTGACTCAAGATGAAGTCTCAAAATAAAGAAATTGTGTATGATGTGTCGTGAGGTTGAGAGGCTATTGTTGTAACTGTTAGTCGTTCCATAGAAAAGATGACGACTTCTACACTCCATTAGCAACAGAAATGAACTTCATCACTTCATAGAAACCCAAACAACCGCACGTGACTGGAGATCTTAACATTACATAACTTTACAGAGTCAGGAAGCAATTATATGCTTGTTTAAGACTCATCAGACTCTTAACTAAAACCAACTAATATAAATAAAATCATACAGACTTCATGTCAACATGTGAAATTTATACGTAGCCTATGTATAACACTGAACATGCAATTAGAATCTAATTTACATGTTCTTATGTTTATCATATTTATTTTTAAAAGCATTCACTGATTCTGCTTCCACAACTTCGCTTGGCAAACTATTCCAAACATTTATAACTCTCTGACTAAAGAAAAATTTCCTTAAATCTAGTCTACTTCTACATTTACTAAGTTTATAAATATGTCCCCTTGTGTTTCTATTGTTTGATAAATTAAACCAAATACTATGGTTAACTTTGCTGAAGCCTTTGAGTATCTTAAAAACTTCTATTAAATCTCCTCTAGTTCTCTCACTGACAGAGGTTAATCCTGCGAATTTTAATCTATTCTCATAACTAAGTTTTTGACAGTCAAATACCAGCCTTGTTGCTCTGGCTTGTACCTTTTCTAATTTATCGATATCTTTCTTTAATGCAAGCAATTGAAATATCAATTAAAATAGCTTATACACACATTAGCCAATCCATTACATTTATCAAATTTTATAGTTAGATGAACAATACTGCGGCGCAGTATCGTTCTTAGTTATAGATCTTCAACTCTATACATGACTGAGCGAAGCTTTCTGGGACTACTGCAATTTACTTAATTCTTAATGTTTGAAGCGGATAATTTTTTATATGTTCTGTGTTGTTGTTCATAAGTTTGGGCGCCGCAGTATTGTTCATCTAACTGTAAAATTTGATAAATGTAATGGATTGGCTAATGTGTGTATAAGCTATTTTAATTGATATTTCAACTGCTTGCATGTTACTGAGTTTGAGTTTGAACTATAAAAATATTTCTTTTTATTGACTAGTTGAAAAGTTAAGCGTACTGATGTGAAATATTTATGAGCATGTTGAAAACAAAATGAGTCGACTTTTTAGGCCCTAAAGTTTTGAGCATTTTGTATAAGAATGAGCTTATAGTCGAAGACTAGCAAGGAGTTTCTAATCTACATGTATTTCATCTCATTACGCTAACAACTTCGACTATTGACTTTAATTATATCCACGTTCTTGGCTGTGTTAATGATCAATATTTCAGTAAATCCAAACATACAGAGGATATTCTGTGACTTATTTTATTTCGCTGTTATGTTTAGAATTTGTCAAATCAGCAACACATCAATATTTCATACAGCATTATGCAATAAAAGTAATCAATTTCAAATTAATCAACTAATGAGAAAAAGACAAACTGTAAGTCTGTATGGATATAATTAAAGTCAATAGTCTAAGTTGTTAGCGTAATGAGATGAAATACATGTAAATTAGAAAGTCCTTGCTAGTCTTCGACTATAAGCTCATTCTTATACACAATGCCCAAATAAAATGTAGTTTTGAAAAATTGTACAGGTTTGGTATCTAATAAATGTTAATAGTGCTCTCCTACCGCTGACTAGCGTCTTTGTCATTTGTACCTGACGGCATATCTGCAAGGTGATGAAATGAACGTTAACTTTTTATGGTTGATTTGGATATAATATCAATATACAGTTCAAAGATTACTGAATTTATTTCGATTGTTACTTTAATCCATGTTCGGTAGTCACTAGCTTGGGTTAATTGATGATGATGATGATGATGATTATGATGATGATGATGAGGATGAGGATGATGATAATGATGATGAGCTAATTGAACAGATTAGAATATGAAAAGTTTTTGTATCTTCCTCTGGTTTAGGGCTATTGCAATCTTATTTTATTTTGGATTGATAGAAGCTTACGTTTCTATCGAACTGGTTTGCTGATTGATCTTTGACTATGTGATTGCCTTGTAAATTATGCTATTATTTCACTATACAAATTTACAAATACCGCAAGCACTCTGAAAACTTGAAATAATGTTAAAGCACAAAATGTAAAAACCTTCTCCCTCATTACAGAAGCAGTTAATACAACAATATAACTACAACACTAATTAACGTACAATTAATACTAATCAATGAAAACAACAGTGCACTTTATAAGCAGTTTTACAGCCTTCACGCAGACATAAAATGGACAAATATTTGAAACAGATAAAACAATCATAAATATTTAAAAAGATTCCTGACTTCATCCGTTAACGACGTTTCTTTAACCGCATACTCGAGCAGTGGAATGTATTTCTTCTTCTTTGAGCTGAATACCGCGAATACGGTTAGTTTCGTATTCGCTATATCGCCCGTGTAAATAGTACCGGTCCATATTCCATCGTCGCCGCCATCTTTTCTAGCTGACCTTGGTGAACTCAAGGTCGAGGTGGCTGCAGGCCCGCCCCTGGATCTTTGCAGAGCCGACCAGTCACTCTCCCCTACAGAAATGACAACCTCCTTAGCCAGTGGAGACTCGATGAGGAATCTCACGTTAGATCTGCAAGAGAAATAGTCACTGTTCATATAAATCATTCATCATCGTCATCTTCCCTTGAAGATTTCTATTTCTTTTGCGGATCTTTATATGAATTATTAATTATTAAAAAATAATTAATTACTGTTATAACTACCTACTATTAATTATTTAATGCAATAATTACTATTAATACACATGTAGAATAGACACTTACTGTTCATATACTCTGGCGGGAGCCAGGGACAATGTCAGTGGGATATTCGATCGCGGATCAGTATGTGCGGGGTTCGAGTCCTGGGCTCGCCCGTCACTTACATCGCCTTCGACTGAGGAAACTGACGTTAACATTAGCTTTTTTAAAATAAATCATTCATCATCGTCATCTTCCCTTGAAGATGGTGATCTTAATATGAGTTAGTAGTTATTACGAATAATTAATTTTATTACTACTTACCATTAATGATTTAATTCAATAATTACTATTTACTGTTAATATAAATTTGAGAGTCTCTCGCTCGCTCACTCTCTTCTCTTTCTCTCTCTCTCTCTTTCTCTCTCTCTCTCTTAGTTTAATGCCTTTAAGGATTCAATCCTATTAGACTACGGTTCATAGTACATGGCATAAAATTAGAGGAAATGAAGCCGAAATCAATCCATTGTGAGCACAAACTATAAACTACAGTCGAATGGCTAAGTAAAAAATTAAATTAAATAATAATATCCATTACTCTAATTACAACAAATTTATTATTAGCGATAAAAATTGAAGTAATTTAATATTCAAAACTTATTCAGGTAATATAAATTAGTTGCAAGCGCTACCAAAGAAAAGCGCCTTAGCCGTAGGTATATGGTGTCAAAGATAATCTACTAGAGGTGGTCATAGAAGATAGAAAGGAAAGAGAATCAAAGGCAGACCAAGATTAGAAATGTTGGATGATTTAAAGATCCATTCGTTTGTGGACAAGAAGAAGAAAACCGAAGACTGAGAACCGAAGACTGAGAATTGTATTTAATGCCTCTACTCAGAGGCATTAAATACAATGGACCTGCCAGTAGGCTGTGCACTAAGAGAGAGAGAGGTGCAGTATCAAGCTACCCCAAGCAGATGCATTTCTCAATTTCATGAATGTTGAAACTAATCTTAATACTACTACTACTACTAATAATAATAATAATAGCGATAAATAATAAATTTATAGTGCTAATATCAATAGCAGGTCAGCTGCGGATGCTACAACAACAACAACAATACTAAAATATAGAGCATCAACATAACTAAACAGGATACCTGCAAGGCAGTTCTCCTTCCAACGGTTCGAGAATTCTGCTTTGATTCCAGCGACTGCATGTGCGGGGGTATGTGCGGGGGTTCTGGACAGGGGTGCGGCACTCCACTAGATACTTGACCACGGGAAGATGCGTGGCCCCGTCAGACTTGGTGGCCGCCCCGATGGACAGCACGTAGAGCCCGTGGCGGGGACAGCGCAGGGAGTAGGTGGCTAGGGAGCGTAGCCTGGAGGCGCAGACAGCGTAGCGGTCACAGTCGATGAAGGCGCCTTGAGGCTCGCTCGTCTTCGAGTCATTGGCTGAACGAGTGGACCAATAGCGAAACGTGTGAGACAGTCTGACGTCATCGCGTACAGCCTACGTCACATAGCAACAACTAGAGTACTACTGTCGTCCATAACAACAACGAACACCTAAAGATAAATTCAACTAGTACAGCCTACGTTACATAACATTACAGCAATTGGAGGGACATTATAGTCCGTAAGAACATCAAGTACTATTGAGATAAATTCAGGCCGGTAGGCAAAAAGAAAGTTCAAAATGGTACAAATTCCAGAATCCAGAAAACCAGTCCAAAGACCACTCACAATCGATCAATGCTAACTCTAGAGCTTCAACTCGGCTTGTAGCAATGAAGCTAATTCTATATAACACACTATTCAGTAGTTAGATACAAGAGTGAGTTTCAATCGTCTCGATTTTCTTCGAGACGGCTATGACACACTCTAACTACCGTTACAAACACTGATAGCTAATCATGTAGGTAGGTAGTAGGAATGTAGGTAGCTAGGCAGGATGTAGTTTGTTTAATAATATGATTCAGTAACACAAAGCCTTCTCGTCAAGATGATTCGACATACTCGAGCTACCGTCAAAAAGAACGCAGCTGGTGTGCATGGTGACTCAAGCGATCTACTATGCTACTTAATATACATTCTTTTTCATTGGTGGTTAAAAATCGGTCGTAGTTAAATGTCATTTCAAATACAAATAAAAACACTTTGAGTAATAAAGGTGTTTACCTGAAAGTTCATATAATGTTCGCCAACCACAGATGAAATAAGCGGGTCTCTCGGGGGATCCTCTGAAATACCATAGCTAGCCGCTTTCGGAGTCAATCCAAAACAGCTCACCTACATAAGATGACAGATATTGTTAAGTATATCATTATGGCATAAACCCTAAGCACACAAACACTAAAAAGTGTGAATTAATATTTTACAGTGATGGTAGAGTTTATCTTTTGAACTGGTGTTACTAGTCAGTATTGACGTTATGAGAGAGCGTAATTAAGGAAATTAAGTTGGCCTAAGCTAAGTTAAATCTAAAGTGACTAAAGTATATAGCTAACTAGGTTACACTATCTTTTTGACTAAGGCCAATAGTTCAACACAAATATTATGGCAATCCAGCGTATCTAGCTAAATATTGCGGCTGTCCTCATGAGGAACAATTCCACATTGCAAAGTTCAGCAGCAAACTGGAAGGTTTTTAGTCCTGGTAGTCAAGTTCAAATACTGTAGACTGATAGGTGATGCTTCGAATTAACGCATCGTTGCATTCGCGTGATGCGAATGCATTGACATCGTTGAATGTCAAGATGTGTTAATCCCAAGCTTTAGATACCGGCAAGCTTCTTCTCTGGTTCTAAACTCCATTTTAGCAGAAAATCTAAGGATTTACATTCAGTAGAGCACAAGTTCTTGTGCTGTTCATTTACAACTCCTAGGAATTTCTGAGATTTTACTCTCTGGCGTGCTTTACACACAGGCCGCTTTTTGCATTAAAAAATAAAAAAATAAAAAAATAATATTACATATATATATACATATATATATATATATATATATATATATATATATATATATATATATATATATATATTACATATATATGTTGACAATTTCACAAATCACACGGACGTATTGTATCGTACTAGTAAGTAATAACTTTATCAATGAAGGTAGCGCCATACATTTTTTCGTATAAATTTTAAAATTACATTTAAAATGCCATCATTTTCAATTAATTATCACTGTTGTAATCTATGTTTGCTTTAGTTACTATTTTTAGCAAAATCTTGTTAGGATCTTACCTGTGGAAATGTAACCAATGCGCTATTGCCTGACGACACAGCCTTGCAGCGAATCATCACTGAGCATGCATTATCCATTGAATCGCTCGACCAATCAGAATCGACAAAAATATCCCAGTAAAACTTTCCCGGTCCGGGTAAATTAGCAAGAAACACCACTGTGTTCAATCCACGGCTATCCCTATGTGACCTTGAACTATCCGCCACAGCGACTGGCATCGTCCTAATAAACGTCCTATTTGCCAGGGACTCATCCGAATATTGACCTCCTTTTGAGCGCAATTTGGCCGCAAATCCCATTTTTCCACCAGGTGAGATTAAGCGTATTTCGGCTCGACCGTCGCTGCTTGAAATAATAGACCGGGCATAACGAGAGTCCGCGAATGAGAGATGAGAATTAAAGAAAGGAGATTTGACAACAGGCAGACGAACAAATTGTTCTATGGTGAGAGGTTTGGGAAGAAGCTGCCACTGAGGGTCGTCTGGGAAGTGTTGGTAGATATGCTCGTCGGGATCCGTGAGGAAGTAAAATTCGTCCACTTTGTAGGTAGGCCGGCTGTCCTGTAGAAGTGAATATTAACAACAAAACGATTAGTAAAATCTCTAAGTGACATCATGATCATCTTCTTCCATAGAATTCCAATTTAACTAGGGTCGGGATACGAATAGACTGTCTCAAATCCCACACAAAAGAAGATTACACAAAATGAAAACAGGCACACGAAAATAGACAAATTGAATAGAAATCCTCTCTGTCCTACATCATATCATTCATCAATCAATCCCCTATTTGAGACTTTTCCGTTCGTTTAAATTTTTTGTAGAAATTTCTGGAGACTAGGCGTTCACCAACCGAATGCACTTTCTGACGTTGGTGTGGATCGTAATGCTTTAGTCGCCTTCTACGAGACGTGCAGTCACCGGTTGGTCAATTCTTCAAACAATCCGGACACAACACGGGGAAATTCCTTACGTTACATTGCAATTAAATTTCAACTTACACTACTCATTGGAGTTATAACTAACCAAAATACTATTACCTGAAAATGTTAAGACCAATAAAACGAAGTTTAACTTTTGCTTCAGTACCAAAAGGATTACACTATAATTTTATTGCCTACTGGAAATACTTGCATTTATATTAACAGTTACTTTGGGTTTCGAATTCGATTCCCTTGTCCCACTGGTCTGCTAATAACTCGAGCTAGGCTGCTAAGAACACGATCACTAACTATACTCTCTCTCTTAGTGCACTGCCTACTGGCAGGTCCATGGTATATAACGCCTCCACTCTTCTCCGTCTTCCACCTTCCTCTTCATTTCCACATATGAGTAGGTCTTTAAATCATCTAACATACCTAATCTCGACCTGCCCCTGCCTCCTTTTCCTTCCATTCTACCTTCTATGACCTCTTTTAATAGACCTTCCCCCCATATAATGTGCCCTATCCAACTCTTCTTCCTATTTCTTAATACATTTATCAACTGTCTATCTAGGCCAACTCTCTCTAGAACTTCCTCATTTGTAGCCTTTTGAGTCCAACTAATCCTCTCCAATCTTCTCCAAATCCACATTTCCAATGCCTCCAGTTTCCTAATATCGTCCTTCCTTAAGGTCCATGTTTCACATCCATACAATAGCGTGGTCCAAACCAAAGTTTTCATTATCTTTATCTTTGTATCTTTCTTCTGACTTTTAGTTACTAACTATACTACGAAAAAGAAAATCAGAGAATATTTTCAAGAGAAATGTAGTTAACTTAGCGATTCGTTAAATTAGACATATATCGCATCAATCAGCCATACATATACCACTCAGCGCTCTACTATCGATGGGCCATCAATAAGCTTTGGAATGAAATAATAATTTGGCTTAAAATAATATTGCTCACAGTTGAATGGAGTAGCTTTAAAGAATCACGTCTCATAATAATAATAATAATAATAATAATAATAATAATAATAATAATAATAATAATAAAGGTTTAACGTCCGTTTTCTCATCCAGGGATGATGACAGGGACGTCCCCAACAGCACACATCACTACAGATCAATTCACCCCGACCAATCTCCGAAAGATATGTGCTGAGGAGAAGTAAGGTCCTAAACGAAAACAGTCCAGTGATCAAAAAATGGTCAAGGTAGATTGATTATGTCAATGGTGGAAAAGGTAAGTTTTAAGCTTGCTAGAGAATGTTGACAGAAAAAAACAAGAGCGAAGATTAGCAGGTAAAGAGTTCCAGATTGTGGGTGCTGCGTAAGAAAATGAACGTCTGCCCAATGACGTGAGAATATTTGGAACTGAGAGAAGATTTACATCGGTGGAGCGAAGTGCACGTGAGGGACGATAGGGAAGAAGAATTTCAGATAAGTAAGAAGGCTTGCCAAATCGCAGAGTTTTGAAAATTAATAGAGCTATTTTATATTTTATGTGTTGATTAACAGGGAGCCAGTGAAGACTGCGAAGTAGGGAAAGAGAGCGAAATTGAAGTCGAGAGGACTTGCAAACAACACGTGCAAGAGAATTTTGGACGTGCTGCAAACGATTGAGAGAAGAAGTAGGCAATCCATGTAATAAGGAATTACAGTAGTCGAGCTTTGAATGAACTATAGAATTAGCAAGGATAGTGGCTGAATTTCTAGTAAGGGATGGACGTATTTGCCTAATCTGATGAATCTGAAAGAAAGAAGCGCGACAAACAGAAGAGATATGGGATTTAAAGTCAAGATTTTCATCAAATATGACTCCAAGGTTTTTGACGGATCGAGAAGGTGAAAGAGCAAGATTCTGAAAATTAACAGAGTTCTTGGTAATTTCACTTCTTTGCATAGGATTGCCAATTAAAAGGTATTCAGTTTTGGAGGGATTAACAGCAAGACGGTTAGCACAAAACCAGGAGTAAACCATATCTAGAATGTATGAGAGATGAGCCAGTTTCTGATCGGAATCATGATTAGAAAAGGAAATATATAGTTGTGTGTCGTCTGCATAGAAATAAAAATTTATGGATGACTGAGCAAGCAGAGAGCTAAGAGTAGTGATATATAAAGAGAAGAGCAATGGACCTAACACTGAACCTTGAGGAACACCGCGTAGGAGGGGTAGTTCAGAAGAGCGATTTTGACCAATAACAACCGATTGTGTGCGACATGAGAGATATGATGTGAGCAGGTAAAAAGCAGAATCAGATACGCCAAAACAAAATTTAAGCCTATTTATTAGGATGCCATGGTCAATTGTATCAAAGGCAGCAGAGGGATCTAGAAGAACCAAGGCAGAAACCTGTTTGCTACTCATGGCCAAGCTAAGATCAATATGTATACGAAGAGGAGCGGTTTCAGTAGAATGTAGTTTTCTATAGGCAGATTGATAATGAGAGAGAGAAGGGAAAGAATCAAGATGAGTGCATAAACGGGTATAAATTACCTGATCAAGAAGTTTAGAGGTGAAGTTAAGATTGGAAATAGGACGGTAACTTGAAAGATCATCTTTTGGTAGAGAAGGCATAAAACGTACTATATCGAAGCTAAATCAAATATAATTTTAGCACAAACTTTCCCCATAGTTATTCAATCAAACAAGGCATCATCCAATAAAATTCTTGCGCCTTAGTAGGCATAAGCATAACAATGCTATTAATGTTCTTTATTTTAAACAATTTCTTGTAATATTGCAATTTGCCAATGACAAATCTTAGAAATACCCTGCTTGAAGTTAAACTGTATTAGTCCACATAACTGGAAAAGATCAATGCGCATACATGGCTGTCACGGAATATCCTACTTTTGCTGTCCATTTGCATTGCTAAATTCACTTCTGCTTTTATACCATATTAAAAACCTAAACCGCGTTAATCAACAATGAAAGTATCAGTGGCTGGAGCCAGTGGCTATATCGGTAAGATACTCGACCGTGGATCAGTACGTACGAGGTTTAAATCCTGGGCTCGCCCGTCACTGACATCGCTTTCGAATGAGGAAACTGACGTTAACATTAGCTTTAGCTTTTTTATCAGTAAAAAATACTAATATTGGTAATATCGTCAAAAAATTAGTGACATCTGATGATTGGAGGCGTTATACACCATAGACCTGCCAGTAGGCAGTGCACTAAGAAAGAGAGAGAGAGAGAGAGAGAAAAAATCTCACTTTGGGCTGCTTGACATGCCTGGCCCCCCAGTTACAGTTAACGAATCTCCACGAGTCGTCCACCCATACTGCCGTCCACTGATTCCTAAACTGATGTCGACCCTTAACCCCCGGTGCCTTTATCTCTGACCCCGGCCTGTAGCCAACCCCTTTCGAATAACCTTCTATCACTTCACAATGCAAGCCTGCGTAACTGTGACAACAATGTAAAGTTGATACTTTGTAAATAAAAATATATTTTGCAAAGTTGATGTTTAAAAGTTAGCGTTCCGTTGCATGTTACAATTTAAAAAAATTGTATTGGGGCCTACTTTTAATCTGCAGTAATAATAGTTTATAAAATGCAAAACCGTTACACTAACTACTACGACACATTTGTATAAACAGCTAAAATTGACCAACCCTGTTACACGGTTGGTCAATTTTACCGGTTGAAAAGCGTTTACACGTGCATATTTACACGATCCGTCTAAATATGCACCTGTCGTAGAAGGCGACATAAAAACTAGATCCAAACCAACGTCAGAAAGAACATTCGGTTGGTGAGCGCCTAGGCTCCAGAAATTGCTACAAAAACTTATACGAATGGATAAACTTGACTGGAGAAAGTCTGTTCGTATCCCGACCCGGATAAAACTGGGATTTAAGGGAAGATGATGATGATGATGATGATGACGATGATGATGATATCTCTAATCTCAGGAACTACTGATATTTGCAGTTAGCGTAAACATTTGGATTGCAACTACTAATATTTGTAGTATTAATATAACAAATATTTGTTGATAGCATTAGGATTTCAACCTGCAGAGACGTTTGAAGAGGGAGTGATAGGTTTCAGTGCCGTACTTGATACCTCGCAGCAGACCCATCGGTGTGTTCGTCTCCTGTTTCTCAGAGAACTGAATCTTGTTGAGATCCTTGGCCGTGATCCAGCGAAATATCGCTCTGAGGGATAATGGCAAAATATGTATTACAAGTTTATTTTTATAAATATATGCAATATGCAGAGAGGAAAGACAACGATGATGATGATTATGATGATAATTATTATAACGATGATGATGATGATGATGATGATGATGATGATGATAATGATGATGATGATGACGAAGACGACGTCGACGACTAAGACGACGACGATGATGATGATGACGTTGACGCTAATGTTGAGGTTGACGAAGACGATGACGATACAATGCAGAAAGGGTATACCAAATAAAGCATTTATAAATATATAGGCCTTAATACCATATTTTGCATTAATAGCATAGTAATATACGTGTAGCTATAACTCCCGACCCAAGTTAAATTGGGATTCAAGAGAAGATGATTATGTTATGAAGTTAATTTAATCATAACAAAAGTAGCATTTAAAACAAAACGGCAACATAATAGTACATAGCGAGTCAGGAAGCAATTACATGCTTGTGTAAGACAAATAAGTGATTACTTGAGCAACTAATGCATAAATATTCGTATAAAGCTCGATTTTTTAGATTTTCTAATCACGAATATATGATACTCGATTTTTTAGTTTTTCTAATCACATTATCACAGATACAGCCTACAAGTTAGCAAACCGAAACTTACCTAACTTTCTGAACATCATTCTTACAGTTACGACTCAGAGTTCTAACCAGATCGGTAAATGAATTTGGGTCTCTCTTAGCTTCCTGTAAAACGTTAGACTCATTGAATTAGAAAAGCAAGAATCTAGTATCAATAATTAATCACGCGAATTAGTTTAAGCTGTTAATCTATCTATACTGTTATTCAGTATTTGTAAGCATGTTACTTAATAACGACAAAAGCTATAGGCCTAACTCCATTTCAGCGTAAATAACAACAACAACAATTAGAGTGCTTCTGTCGTCCAATCCAATCAGGAGTCAAATCAAAGCCAAAGAGTAAAAAGCTAGGGCCCAAAAATCAGTTCAAAATCAAATTCAAGAAAACTACTCCAGAGATAAGTCAAGAAAAGAAATAGAAAAGAAAGAAAAGTAAGTGTAATCTCTGAACACCTCAAGAAAAATTTCTACAGGTTACATATTTGTAACATTAATTAAAATTATGCGTATAAGAACTAAAACTAAATGTGTTTTACATAATTACACTGATATATTTAATTAAACTATATATAGAGTTAATATAGTTAATTTTAAAACAAAGCTCTTTAGTCAAGAGAGTCGTCAGTCCCAGGTATAGGCCTATGACTGGTTTGAATAATAGGCTAATTGTCTCATCCATCACTGATTTCATTTTCGAGATGCTTAACAGATTCCAAAAACCAAATTTTAATTACTTAAATAAAAAATTTAATTAGTTTTACTCGAGTGTGTTAGTATTATCTCATAAAAAGCAGATGCTTATAGAAGTTTTACTTTTGTCTTATCAAGAGCTATATTTTATAGTTTTGTCACTGTTTTATCAATACAGAGTTAGAGTATTTCACCTCAATAGCCTGCCTATCGAACTCCTTGAAGACATCTGGACTGGTGTAGATCTTAGATTTTTTATATTTGGGCGGGGTTATATCAGGCCTAACTGAAACAGCTACTGACTCCGCCTCTGATGAAGTGTCCTCTTCTCCTATTGGTCGAGACTGAGCACCTGCTAAGCGTGTTGCTTCGTTAGCGGGAATTCTGTGTAGTATACAAAAAAGAGAAATTCTTAAAAAATCTGAACTGTTTTATAAACAGAAGTATTATATATATATATATATATATATATATATATATATATATATATAATCTGCCGCGCGTACGTAAGAGGCGACTAAAGGCAGGAGCTGAGGATGGCAAGAGGGGACCCACCTCACCATGAAATATATATATATATATATATATATATATATATATATATAAAACTAAAATAATATATTATAACGATAAACAAATAAAGAGAAGCCTACACAACATAACTATAAATGGATGAAATAAATTAAAATTAAAAAATACATGTACTACGATTACATTTTCGTATAATATAATGATATGCATCAGATAAAATTTATAACAGGGTTTCTTGCTAGTCTTACCTTTCAGTGCTGATGATTAACTGAAATCCTGGAATTTCTGCAATCTTCTTCTTACCAGTGCCTGACAAATCTGCGAAGGACGTACATATGTAATTGATGATCATTATTTTATTAACCGAAACAATTAATAATAATTGTTAAATATTATTGAGTTATTTTATCGTGTAATTTATTTAATTACGTGAAATGGCATTTAAAAAGTAGGCTAAAATGTATTAGTTATTTTTTTAATTAACTATAATATATACTATTATATAATCTTAATGTAAAGGTAAATTTAAACATCAGTTTAAAGTTTGTTTCTGTATCACAGATGGACAGTCAGATGATGTCGAGCTCTTGAAATGGGTCGGAGTCAACTAATCTGAAAGTCTTGCTATCGAACTCAGCTATCCAACTGATATAATACATGAATAAATACAATATTTTTATTCCAGTAGGCCTACTATTACTTAAAAGGGGATCAAAATGTCCTTAAATTACTGTCATATAATTAACGCAATGAATTTTAGTCTTGATTATCATAATCTTATCACATCAAATATTTGCTTGTTTGGAATTGTTAGATCACAGATTGTATATATCTATATTTTTTAGAGTCACGTGCAGATTCTAATATATTTTTGTAAAAGATCAAATGTCTACCACGATAAAGACTGATAAAACAGTGCAATGATGTTCCAATTCAATGTAATTTTATTTTGTCGATTTACTGCGTCATATGTGGAAATAGAGTTCACACATTGAGATCAGAAAGAGTCGGCATTAATCTACTGTTAACGTCTAGTTACAAGAAATAAAACTGCACAACTTTCTATAATAATTATTGAAATCATATACATTACACAGATAGAATTAAGAAATATTATTCGTACTAATATTATTCTCTTAGTGCACTGCCTACTGGCAGGTCCATGGTATATAACGCCTCCGCTCTTCTCTGTCTTCCGCCTTCCTCTTCATTTCCACATATGAGTGGGTCTTTAAATCATCTAACATACCTAATCTCGGCCTGCCCCTGCCTTTTTTCCTTCCATTCTACCTTCTATGACCTCTTTTAATAGACCTTCCCCCCTTAGAATGTGTCCTATCCAACTCTTCTTCCTATTTCTTAATCAACTGTCTATCTGTGCCAATTCTCTCCAGAACTTCCTCATTTGTAACCTTTTGATTCCAGCGAATCCTCTCCATTCTTCTCCAAATCCACATTTCCAACGCCTCCGGTTTCCTAATATCTTCCTTCCTTAAGGTCCATGTCTCACATTCATACAATAGCGTGGTCCAAACCAAAGATTTCACTATCTTTATCTTTGTGTCTTTCTTTAGACTTTTTGTTAATATATAGTTCTTTTCTATTACCAAAGGCCGCTTTTGCTTGTGCAATCCTACTGCATATTTCCGTCTCACACTTCCCGTCATCGGTTATAGTATGACCCAAATATTTGAAACTCCTTACCTGTTCCAATTATTATTTCGTACCATTTATTGTGATACTAACTTCACTAATATTAACTAATATTATTAATATTAATTATTTGTATAATATTATAATTCATGATAATATAAAGATTTGGAAAATATAGCATCTAGGGGTACTAGAAGGTGCTGGAAAATCCTATGATCGGGTTTCCTCTTCATTCTAAAATACCAATTGTTAACACGAATACATTTATGATCCTTTACTCAAGTTCTGGGAGAGCTACGAAAATATGAAACCTACTGCTACCTATTTTGTGTGTAACACCGGTGCTTGATGGTTTCTTCCTGCTATCTCCTGAACTTGATCTGCTTTCATCTGATAAAAATTTCAAAAAATTACAGAATTGCTTAAAGAAGTTGCTTACGTTGAATCATTACCTAATGCATGAATTAAAAATGAATAACTTTTTACACATTTTATTATTCATAAAAAATAAAAAATTATAGGGTCTAAAGAAGATACTATATAAACATACATATACACCAAAGTTAAATCGAAGATAAAGATTGAAATGGCTTTTGTTTGAACAACGCTCCTGCATGATTGTGAAACATGGACGCTAAGAAAGGTGGATATCAAGAAACTCGAAGCATTCGAAAAGAGGCTATGGATAAGAATGGAGTAGATCAAATGGACTGACAAAGTTAAAAATGAAAAAGTGCAAATTGGGCTGGCACCAATAGACAATTGACAAAGATCAAAAGGAAGAGAAAGAGGAACTCAATTGGTCATGTCCTGAGAGAGGGAATGGTTACCTAAAATATGTAATGGGGGTTGCTAAAGGATACAATAGAAGGATGAATGCGTGGGAATCGTTAAGAGACAGACCAAGACATGGGATGTTGGATGATTGGGTAACAAATTCTAATATAGAACTGAAAAGAAAAGCTTAGGAGAGAATTTGTTGGAAGAGTTATATGACATAGACCTGCCGTTAGGCAGTTCCCTAGAAGAAGATAAGACTTACAATGAGCTTACTAGATTTTTGCATATAAAATTGTTGCTTGAATAGATAAAGAGAATTAAAACACTGAAAACTAATAAAATAATATATTAAAGTTATGTTCGATTAAAATCGCACTGTACTAACTTTACATTTTCATTGTACATTTTATAATGCACAATTTCATTTCCAACTATGCAAGCCGGTAGACATTTAAAATATTAGGTTTTATTAAATATTCAAGGCTGCAATAAACAACAGGGAACAAATAACCTACCTTTTGATCTTCGTCTAGGTTTAAGCTCTACTTCACTTGACCTTTTATTTGTTCTTGATTCGGTCTTCGAAGGCCTATCAGATCCAGACTTAGAAGGACGTTTTGATCTGGAATTTTCTGCAATTAGATTGGCTTCTGCAGATCTGTCCTGCTTACTTCTCCTTCTGCTCGATTTCTCTGTTGAACGTGATTCTTCATCATCATCATCATCATCATCGTAGCGATGACTTCTTGCGTAGCTTTCATCATCATCTGAAAATAACGACGATTTAAAGTATGCAATAGTCCCAACAATTAAAATTATGAAATGAATGTAAATATTTGAATGTTAAATTATAAAAACAAGCTTAAAAAATTTTCTATTAAGAAAGCCACATCATATGCTACTATAAAGCTCGTACCTATTCACCAAAACTATCAATTTGCTAAGTTTCTCAAACGAATACGGATAGTCTATTATAAATGTTGTTCTGAACTTTCCACTACATAATTTTTTCATGACATACTTTGAAAATTTTTTTCAAGAAAAATATTGCAGGAAAAGAAAAGACACTTGAATTAAAACTGAGGCTTAGGCTATTTAGTCAAGAGCATTACTGACTGGACTAAGTTGAAACACTAGATCTACCTATATTATTTATATTTATAAATTTATATATATATATATATATATATATATATATATATATATATATATATTATACTTATATTTATTAAATTTACCTATATTTAGATTTAGATTTCTAGATGTACCTGACAGATCAGCGTCCCGGTATCTTGACTTCACTTTCTTCTTTATTTCATTTTTATCAGGCGTTGTGTGGGGGGTTTGAGTCTCAACAGCTGCAACGAAAAGTTACAATTAATAAAAGTAATAATAATAATAACAATAATTAGAAATTATCATAAGTGTACTTTTTTCACTCGCATCCTCGCTATCTAACTTCTCCCTCTCTCTCTTGAATCTACTCGGATTCAAGCGAGGAAGATGATGATGAAAATGATGATTACAGAGTATAATTACCAAATATGGAACTGTTTACTCACTCGCTTTGCCTTTGTTAGCAGCTCTGGCTCTTCTCCGTTCCTCATCAGATGTCACCACTTCATATCTAGTATAATCCACTTCCGGTTTTGTCTCCTTAACCACCGCCACCACGCTCCCAGCTCCTGACATTTCTTCATCATCCGAATCCCTCCATCTCTGATATCCCGGCTTGCCTTTCATCTTCGACGCCAATCTGTCCTTTTGTTTGTCCAACTCTCTGCCAGCCTCGTCTTTATTCCTCTCACTCTCTTCCATCAGGTCATCTTCGCTCTGTTCATTCTGCGAAGAATCGAATTCCTGTTTCATGGATTTTCCCTTGTGCTTTACGTATCTCTCCCCGTGTTCGCTGCCATGGTGTTGGCTTTCGTATTCATCAGGCCGCATTCCGCCATCTTTGAAACCGGCGTCGTAGTCGTTGAGACGCTTCTTCGTCGGAGATTCTTCTTCCAGTAGATTATCATCGGATTCCAAATCATCGTCGGTTTTGTCGTCGATGAACTGAACATCGCTGAACTCTTGATCTCGTTCTTCTTTGGAAGTTCTCTCCAGATTCTGGTTCGATTGATCTTGCCATTCTCTGTCAATTGTCAGGTTTCGCTGCAAATTCTGTTCACCATCTTCATCTTCTTCCACTTCCTCGCCCTCGTCGTTTTCTTCACTTTCACTCATCTCCTGCACATCTCGTAGCCTCCTCGGGTCGTGGTTCTGATCGTCAGTCAGTCGGTCAGAGAGGCCAGGTCGATACGTTCTTTGTTGACCATCTTCGTCTCGTCGTTTATTTCCACCCGACCCGTACTCGGACGCTAGGAGAACCCCTGCCTCTCGATCCTACAGTAATCCATTAAACACCCTTATTTCTTTCATCTCCATAAATACACTAATCGATTAAACATCCTTATTTTATATCCATAAATACACTAATCGATTAAACATCCTTATTTTATCTTCATAAATACAATAATCCATTAAACATCCTTATTTTATCTTCATAAATACAATAATCCATTAAACATCCTTATTTTATCTTCATAAATACAATAATCCATTAAACATCCTTATTTTATCTTCATAAATACAATAATCCATTAAACACCCTTATTTTATCTTCATAAATACAATAATCCATTAAACATCCTTATTTTATCTTCATAAATACAATAATCCATTAAACATCCTTATTTTATCTTCATAAATACAATAATCCATTAAACATCCTTATTTTATCTTCATAAATACAATAATCCATTAAACATCCTTATGTTATCTCCATATATACACTAATCGATTAAACATCCTTATGTTATCTTCATAAATGCACTAATCCATTAAACACCCTTATTTTATCTCAATAAATACACTAATCCAATAAACACCCTTATTTTATCTCAATAAATACAGTTTATATCAGAATGCAACCGCGTAAAAACGTTTAGACTACACATTTGATAATTAACTCCCTTTTTTATTAGCAACATTAATTGCACCTTGTCAAATAACCTGTAATTATCTAAGGATTAAGGAGGTGCTCTCTGTACTAAACTTTTTTCAGATATCGATATGCTTAAATGAAATATTTAGTATATTGTTGATGTAATCAACGCGAGTAAATTATAAAGGTGTCTTTGTCAATGATAGGTTTGCACACTTCATGAAATCGTCCTTGTATCAGGCGATATTAAAGTAACTTGATGATATTAAATTAATAATAAATATTAACAACCTTTTCTTCAATCATGAAGAGCATTTCCTGGGCATGTTTCTCGATCATTCGAGTTACAGCAGCCTGCTCATCTGAAGCCATCCTTCTCAACAGTCTCTTTATCCTCTCCTCTCTCTGTGTGGCGAAATATCTGTCGATCTGTAAACAATAATCAATCATCAATCATCATCTTCATTACTTTCCCTTGAATCTCAGTTTAGCTAGGGTCGGGATATGTATTTTTAAAATATTTTCATTCTTTTTATAAAAGTTTATAGCAATTTATGGAGCCATATAGGCGATCACTAACCGAAAGTCCTTTCTGACGTTGGTTTGGATCTTAGAGCTTCGTCGCCTTTTGCGACACACGCCGTCCACATTGTTGGTCTATTCTTCAGAAACCCGGACACAACAAGGGTAGCAACCGGGAAGCAACACGGATAAATCAATCAATCATCATCTTCACCAATCGTCATCTTCATTACTCTTAATCAATCTATCAGTAATTTTTCTTATTGCGCTACTGTCGTCAATGACAACAGAGAGCATTAAGATACGACAACTTTCGTAGAGCATTAAGATAATTGAGCATTAAGATATTGAACAAACTCTTACCTTTCTCAGCGCCTCTTCTTTCTCTCTCGCGGTCGCTCCTTTCTCCTCGAACCAATCAATCAGTTCTCTGACGGTCCTCTCTTTCTCTCTCACCAGCACTTCCTCCAGTCGCTCCATCTGCTCTCTCCTCTCCTCGAAGATCTGCCTGTACAACTCGTCCTCCTCTCTTCTGTGCCTCTGCTCCAGTTCAGCCTGCACGTCGTACACTCCAAACTTCTCGTAGTCCTAGAAAATCAATCAATCAATCAATCAATTAATCAAACAATCAATCCATCAATCAATCAGTCAGTCAGTCAATCAATCAGTTAATCAAACAATCAATCACTCAATCAGACAAACAGGCGTTCATTCGGTCAGTCATTCATAATTGTTACAGCATCAATAAATCAATTGATTACACATTCATTTATTAATTTACTCACTAACTCAATGATTTACTTAATCAATTGATTAAAGAAACAGTCACTCAATCCATTAATCAATCAGAAAATTATAACTTTGCAGATAAGGAAGGCACTAAGTCCCAATTAAATTGTTGATATTATTATTTACTAATTACATAAGAAAATTTGTTATTAAAATATCAAAGTTTACATTAAATTTCAGGTGATTATTTATTTTATTTTAAAATGTCAAATTTGACACCTGATACAAATCAGAAACAATTATGAGTCGCATGTAACTATTTATAACGTTTACGTACTATGCAAGTAAGCAATTAATGACAACATTTGCCGAATCTTGTTAAATGTAAAATTAATCTACATGTATATTAAAAATTGAATCTCATTAAATTAAACATCCCGTAAATTGACAACAACTTCTTCAAGGGTCAAACAGGTACATGTATGAACAACAAAGACAAATCGAAGAGCATAAACAATTCAGACCTTGTTAGTCTTGAGCGAAGATTTTCGCTTAACCTTTGACCTCTGCTTGATCTGGCGAGCATGCTCAAATTCCAAAGCCCCCGACTCATATTTGTAGGGACTTGTCTCATACGGTTTCAGCACCTTCAATGTACAAAATAAAAGGCTTTAAGAATATTTAATGATTTACATGGCTTTCTTTATTCAGTAGCATAATTCAATAGAACTTATTGAATTAGATATATCCAAAAATGCCATAAAGCCTTGTTTAACGTTAGTTTACTCAACTTTCCGGTTCGATAGCAGCATAGGAGACAGAGACATCAGGCAACAAATAAAACAAACAAATGCAAGAAACATAGTCTAACAACAAAGGAGACACATTATACAATGACAACTATCATAATTACTGTTTAGCGATTACTCTAATAAGTAGCTTTCAATTTCTCTGCTTTTTCATACGGTGTAATCATCTGAGATTTTATATTAGTATAAAATATAATATTTCACCTCAGTTCACCGCTACCGCTAGAAAGTGTATAATGTGATTACTTATGCCACATAACTGCAGTGTATAATGTCCCTACTAATGATGCATTATATACCGAGTAACAGAGGCGTCATATAAACGATGACGCAGTTTGCGTCACGAAATTCTCCAGGGGTACCAGACAATCAAATTTAGGGGGCATCGTACTATACGGTAACCCACAAGATGCGCTTTGCGTCATAGGCCAAGGAGGGGAAGACGCATCTGTAGAGTAATGATTAATAATAATAATACTAATAATAATAATAATAGTACATATGTTTATTTATAAATTCATCAAACATCGACAAATAATTGTGAAAACAGATAAATCAGCAGACAAAAGTGAGAATCAACATATGTAGCATCAAACAGAAACTAAAATTTGCTCACCACGGCCATCAGAGAGGGTACTGAAGTACCCTATCGAGCTGACCACCGCAGTAAACAAAGAAAGAAGGAGATGGAAGAAACACTAACGTTTTGTCTAAAACATGACAATAGTAATATGTTACGTATATGTCACTAGGATAATAATAATAATAATAATAATAATAATAATAATAAATGTTCAACGTCCGTTTCCTCATCCAGGGATGATGTCAGGGACGTCCCCACAGCACACATCACTAAAGATCAATTCACCCAGACCAATCTGCAAAAGAAATGTGCTGAGAAGTAGGGTCCTAAACGAAAGCCGGTCCGGTGATCAAAAATGGTCAGGTTAGATTACAAAGGGGGGAAGACGCCCCTGCAGAGTAATAACTAAATGATGATGATGATCATCATCATCATCACAGCAAACCTTAGAGGAAGCCTTCTTCTGCGCATCGATGGCGGTTCTGATCTCCATGGCTCTCTGATCGAAGTGAGCCTGGCCGTGTTTGGGCACGTGGGTCTTACAGTACACGTCCTTCACGTACCGTCTCGTCACCTGTCCATCTCTGCACTCCACTGCCCTCTTCAGTCTTCCTCCCCTCTCTCCATCTCCAGGTTCCTCCTCCTCCACTGCCTCGATCAGCACATCCACGCGGTGGAATGTCTTCAGCGTTAGTTGGATTCCACAAGTCTGAGATAAAATGTTGGCCCAATTACAGCACAGTGGAATTACAGCACAGTGGAATTACAACACAGTGCAATTACAACACAGTGGAATTACAGCACAGTGGAATTACAGCACAGTGGAATTACAACACAGTGCAATTACAACACAGTGCAATTACAGCACAGTGCAATTACATCACAGTGCAATTACAGCACAGTGCAATTACAGCACAGTGCAATTACAGCACAGTGCAATTACAGCACAGTGCAATTACAGCACAGTGCAATTACAGCACAGTGCAATTACAGCACAGTGCAATTACAGCACAGTGCAATTACAGCACAGTGCAATTACAGCACAGTACAATTACAGCACAGTGCAATTACAGCACAGTGCAATTCACGAAATGCAATGCAGTGAAATATATTCCATTAGTTAGTATTATAAAAATATAAGACACAATATTGCAATGCAACATATTACAATGCAAATAAATATACTTTGTGTTTCATTAGTGTACTATTTTATATTTATATAACTCAATAACGCAATAAAACATAATACAATGCAATTCCCTGCAATGCAATATAATAATAAAATATAATGAGAATATTTATTACAATATACAGTACAATAAAATCCAATATAACTGGGATTTAAAATCTGGTTCCGACTAGAATGCGAGTCAAGGACGCCTGCAGAGGAACACAAATGTTATAAACTACAAGCTGCTGGTGTAATTAAGGTATGATTATTAGTCTAGAAGAAAAGTGTTTCTATAAGAGAATTTAAATCTGTAAGAGTGCAAAATAATAATCAGAATTATATGATGGAACAGCAAGGAATCAATATCAAATTTACAGAGTGGAATAGCAAATAATAGAATAGAAAGGAAATGAATGTCACTGAAGTAAAACATAGACGTACAGTATATCGAATATAATGAGTCAGTTCTGTCTGTCTGTCTGAAGTAACACTAATGATTACGCTTATAATGCTATTATTTATTTAATTGAATAAATTACTCACATGACACTTGAAGCAGCCTCTATGATAAACTTCTCCAATATCAATTTTTTCCACCGGGTAGGCCTTTGTCCCGCATCTATTACACAGGTCAGACTTAGCGGTCAGGATCGTGCCTGGTGCTACCTGCCGAGGAGGAATCGGGCGTGAAGCCTGCTCGGTGCCAGGCTGAGGTAATCGATCAGATCTGTAAATACAACGCAACAATGCAAAATATAACTTAGGCTATAACGCTACACCATTGGTAAATGTTACACCACTGGTTAAAAGTTATAGACAGAGAATAAAAAAAACTAATAGAAATAAACACTAAACTTTTATTAACATTAATAGTAAATTTATAAATTTGTATTTATTTATTTATTTTATTATAAAATGCATATTAATAGTAAATTTACCTCCTTTTGAGGTTCCGTTATGTCTCGTTTTATGGAGTTGACGCAGGGGGGGGGATATAGATAACATGTGAAACCTTGAGGTCCGATATCATAAGACTGACATTATCAAGTGCATACACATAAATGCCCCTTCTGAAGATAAAAAATCATGTGCATCTCAATGCAGTCTCCAACGCAAGACCTCTCGTTCGACAAACGAGTGTTCTACCACCGAGTCACAAAGCGCTCGGCAAAAAATAATAAAATAGTAATAAAAATAATATACATGTATCAATGGTTTCTCTTTCTAGTGTCCTGTCGAGTGGCAGGTCCAAGGTACATATTTACACTCAGTCTTCTTTTACACTCAAGAAAGAGCACTCCATAGTTAACCCCTCATAAAATAATAATAATAATAACAACAATTAGAGTGCTACAGTCATCAATGACAACATCGAGCACAATTGAGACAAAATCAAGCCGGCAAACAAAAAGAAGGTCCAAAAACGGTGCAAATTCCAAAAACCAGAAAATCAGTCCAAAGATACAAAATAAGATACAAAATCCGCATAAAATACAAAAGGCAATGCCTTATTCGTATCTTATACAGCCTATAGCTAAGGCAAAATATAGCTTCCTAGGTGATTTCCCCTTGCCTTCCTCAGTCTATGCTCAGTGTTTCCCTACACGTGCAGTTATCAGTTGGTCTAATCTTCAGTGTCCCATCGATACATAGAATAATCAATTAAACTGATTTTCGCAATATTTATTATTAATTGACAAATCAATCAATTACAACTAAAAATTTACTAGATAACTACGCCTAACGCCTGTTCTGTAGTGCAGGTGTACTGACAGAGACTGTCCGAATTTAGAACCGTGGCCTCTTGCTTTGGCAAACGTTTTACCAATGTGACCACAAATAAAGATTAAAATAAACAGGAATATCACCGATGTAGTTTTTCAACAGATAGAACATAAATATAAGACTTCACTTTTCAAGATCGTTTTAATTACCTAAAGATGACACGAACTTCACGAAGGACGCAACCATCGACATTTAAAGCCAGGCAGGGCACTCTGTTTAACCATATTCCTCTTCTTAAAGTATTCGTTTAACCATCGCTTAAAAGTTGTAAAGCCGATGTTAACGTCAGTTTTATTTAACGAAAGCGATGTCAGGGACGAGCGAGCCCAGGATTTGAACACTGCACACCCTGATCATCAGCCAGATATCTAACCCACATCGCCACTGGCTGGGAGTGGCGATGGTGCATTACTTGACTGTTCAAGTAATGTCTATATTCAAGTTTAGTCATATGTATGGCTACTGAGTGTGTTAAGAGTTCCTTTTGAACCGAGTATGGCGAATATTCTTTAAATTAGCTGCGAAATTCGACCGACTAATAAGATCTATTCAGCCGACAATGTTTACGTTTGTGAGGTAAAATATTTCGGCAGAGCACTCCTTATTTATGTAGGTTGAACCTGCGCTCACGTGAATTGAGTTGCTTCTTGACTGATCTGGGCTTTGAACTCAGGCCATTTGCATCCGAGGCGAACACTCTAAGCCATAGGCGAACTTTTAAGCCATATTCCAAGTATAATCAATAACCATCAAATACTTTAATGAAATACTCATGCTAGTATTACAATAATAGCAGATATAAATATATATATCCAAACGAGCTCTTGTAATTATTATTTAATGAGCGACATAGTAGATAGCAAGCGCTTACAAGTCACTTGAAGAACATTGCGTTACTATAAGATATTATGCGTTATCTCGCATAAATTGTACAAGGTTAAGTCCATAGTAGTGAAACGATAATCTTGCACTATCGTAGAATGCGTTACGTCACTTTCAATTTCAATTATCAATTCGTTACGCAGGTTTATTAATTAATAAGAAACAGTTTATGGCCTTGTCTTACTCTCAAGCAAACTATACTATTTAGTTGCAAATATTTAATCATTCTATGTTAAACATGCATATAAGCACGAGCACTTAGAATGATACTGTTGAATACTATTCAATAGAACGGCAGAATTGTAATTCTATAGCACCGTCCCTCAGATAGATTGCATTGCAGGCATGCAGTTAATTAATTCTACGGAATAGAAACAAAGCCAAGAATTTGGCATTCACCAGGGCTTAACTACGGCGAGTGGGGGGAGGGGGTTGCAAGCGTAAACAGAGAATTCGTCCGATTCCATGGGTTTTTAATCTGCTGCTGGCTGTTTAACTGATTAATAAATTGATTGATTAATTTATGGGATCTAGATTATGTTTTGGTTAATTTAACATAGTATATACTATGTACTAATTATAATGATCCCAAATATTAGTTAGATTCGTTCCATTGATTCGATATGAAGGATATATCAATCGATCAATCAAATTCAATCTGTCTGACTGACTGACTAACTAAATGACTGAACGACTGCCAGACTGACTGACAGACTGAACGACTGACAGACCGAACGACTAACTGACAGTCTGACTGACTGACTGACTGACTGCCTGACTGACTGAACGAACGACTGACTGACTGACTGACAGACTGACTGAGTGAGAGCTAGACTGATAACAATAATAATAATAACAACAACAATTTGAGTGCTACAGTCATCAATGACAACATCGAGCACTATTGAGACAAAATCAAGCTGGCGAGCAAAAAGAAGGTCCAAAAACGGTGCAAATTCCAAAATCCAGAAAATCAGTCCAAGGTACTAAACTATCAAACTGTTAGATAGACTGATAGACTAATAGACTGATAGATTGATTGATACACTGATAGAATGATAGATTGATTGATAGACTGATAGAATGATAGATTGATTTATAGACTGATAGAATGATAGATTGATTGATAGACTGATAGAATGATAGATTGATTGATAGACTGATAGATTGATTGATAGATTGATTGATAGACTGATAGAATGATAGATTTATTGATAGATTGATTGATTGATAGATTGATTGATAGACTGATAGAATGATAGATTGATTGATAGACTGATAGATTGATTGACAGACTGATAGAAAGATAGATTGATTGATAGACTGATAGACTCACTTGTAGCCCAGGGCAGACAGCACATCGTCCCTGCTCAGCTGTAGGGGGCTCGACGGGGTGTGATCGTCGTCTGAATCCTCGGTGGTGCCTCCACCCCGCCCGTCGCCCAGGGGGCTGCCCCTGTTTCCCTGTTGGGGCCGCGCCTCTGGGGGTGGGGACTGAATGTAGGGGGATGGCTCATTGATTATATTGAATGGGCTCAATCTGCGCCGTACGTCCGCCATTTAGTCGAATATCCCAATTTGAAATAGTTTCCTTTATAGTATTTTATTTAATATATACACATAATTGGAAATTTCTTTTCACCTATTTCCATGAAATAAAATCAAATATTTATCTTTATATTAATATCCCATTCTCCCCATCCCCACCCTCCCACATTTCAGAGCATACTGTTACGAAGAGAGAGAGAACTATGTTTAAAGACATTATCATCAAAGTTCGAAATACAAAATTGCACATACAAATGGGTCATCAAAGAGGATAAATAAATCCTATCTAGTTGACAGCACACAATCATTAGAGAGAGAAGTATGTTTAATTTTAAATTTCAAACGATCAACAACAGAAGTAGAATCAGCTATACTGAAGGTTCTGGACATTTTACTCATCAACTCTATCTTATGTTGTCTTCTTCACCAGAAATAATGCGGTATGGTTGTGGATTTAACGTTCATTTCCTCACCCGAAACGACATCAAGGACATTTCTTAAGCACTCATATTATCTCAACACTATATGGCGACCGTCATTGATCGAAGTGACGGCGGTCACTCAATTAATGAATGAATGAATGAATGAATGAACCAATCAAACAATCAATTATAATTATTCAATAAGAATCATTACAAAGAACTGAACAACTAAGAAACTAAAAATTCCAGTTTTTCAGCTTTTTATTTAGCATCTCTATATCCCAATTTGTATTCTTACTCTATAGATGATCCTCTTTACATTTTAAGTCCCTTTGAAATTCTCTAACTCTCCTCGCCAATCCTCTTATTGTTATTTTGTTTTCTCTATTAGAGAATGATTATTCTTATACCTAGTCATAGGCTTCCTAATTCTTTAGTATTAACTGCTTATATCCACCTAATCTCACAAATAATTATAATTTCTAATTTTCATTTTGTGAGTCCAACTAAGCACTTCCATCCTTCTCCATACACAAACAAAAAGCTTCTAGTCAAGACCAGTTGTCAGATATCCACCTAAATTTGATATCTATGCTTCATATTCCTGTAGGTATGTCATCTACACGAAAGTTTCCTTAACTCTTTGTCATCTCTTTGATTACCAGTGCTTTCCTTCCCAATTATAAGTATCATAGGTCTCACGGTATGCCAAATGTCATAGGTATCTACATGTAAATGTCACAGGTCTCACGCAATGTGTGGTACTTCTCATTTTAACTATGGAATAATTTCTAATAATAAAGAAATTTAGGTTTGCTAGCATTGCTTGCATAATTTGATTAGTTTACTATTTTTAGTATTATATTAAATGTAATATGCTCTAATAAACATTGGCAACGGCTAGTGGCCGAGTTGGTAGCATGCTTGTCAGCAATCCAAAAAAACCAGAGGTTCGAATCCCAGCCTGACTGTCTGACAGCGCATAGTTTGATTCCAAGGGAACCGCTATAGTTAATTTTCAAAATTAATCAATAATTCGTGCCTAGCTTTTGATTATTTCAAGATTTAAGAGAGAGCCAAGAGAATAGGTTCAAGCAGATATTTTATCTCAACAATAAGGAAAGCAAGTGAGCGCCTAGAGCTCACTGTTGTTAAGAGTTCTCACGAGTATTTCATGTAAAGACAAGTAGTTACACCATCACACATGTTAACACATGTAATACACATGTAATGATATTGGTACAGTGTGATATCAATTTAGTGCTTCACATGGTCTACACATTGAATACTGCTGCTATTACTGCAATTAAATAAGCTGACACATGCTCAAACTGTTCAAACACACACATATGAGCACATTATAGAAACACGTCACACACGTCACGAAACACACACATAGTAACATACTACACTTACATACACACACATACGAGAATACTACACTACACATAGACATTAAAGAAAGAAGATATCAGAAAACTAGAGGCATTGGAAATGCAGCTATGGAAAAGGATAGAAAAGATTAGTTGGGCTGACAAAATTTGAAATGAAGAAGTCCTTGAAAGAGTCGGTACAGATAGACAGTTAATAATCGTGATAAGAAATAGAAAGAAAAGCTGAAAAGGACATGTTACAAGGTAGATGGTTTGCTAAAGAATGTAATAGAAGGAAGAATGCAAGGGAAAAGGGCTAGAAGAAGACCGAGAAATGGGATGCTGGATGAGCTTACACCAAATTCATACATAGAACTGAAAAAGAAGGCTGAGGATAGCATTGATTGGAAGAGTTATATGTCATGGACCTACCATTAGGCACTGCACTAGAAGAAGATATTTCTATGATGAGATAGATCGAAGTATAACCTACCCTTTTATAATGTTAACTTGAGGCAATTATACCCTTGAGTCCAGGTGTTAAATTACAAAAATTAACGTGATTCACTTCTATATCAAAGTCACAAGAGATCAACACAATTCAGTATCATAAAACGAATGCATCAGCGAAGTAAAAGATCACTAGTTTTTGACAGGGAAGCTAGGAAAAGGGGGGGGGGGGATTTTTAAAAGACCCGATAATTAAAATCTTGCTTATATTGACATGACACATGACATGATACATGACATGATACATGACATGATACATGACATGATACATGACATGATACATGACATGACAACGCTTTCGAGTGAGGAAACTGACGTTAACCTTAGCTTTATCAGCTTTACCATCCCAATGGCTAAAGGCATCCCATCCCCCTCGCTCCTCATTAGCCTTTAACACTACAAGGTTAATTGGCTGTTTTACTCAATTTGTGCATAAAAACTTATGAATGTATTCTGATAACTCACAGTCACGAGTGTACCAGATCACAGGCATCACATCAAAGACACCAAATTACAAGCACCACACCACAGGCACCACACCACAGTCACCAAACCACAGGCACCACACCACAGTCACCAAACCACAGGCACCACACCACAGTCACCAAATCTTTAAAGATCAAATGCACGCAATGAAATAAAGGTGTTTGTTGTAGTTTTTAAATATTAGCCACAATTTATTAATTAAATTTTATTTTCTAGTATAGACTATTTCGTTCAGCTTACAACCGATGCTCACATACTTCAGAAATTATATAACTGACTCATGAAGTCATGGTATCTTTAACATAACATAACGTTGTTATATATCACATTATTATTATAAATTAATTATCGATTTATTAATAAACAAATTATCACTCAATTAGAGTTAATTGCAAATTACCGCATACCACGTGTACAGTGGCCATAATTCAACATAAAGTCGACAGCCCTGGTAACAAATTACATAACTGACTCATGTAGTCATGGTACCTTTAACATAACACTTAGAGTGCTACTGTCGTCCGTGATAACATTGAACACTATTGGGACAATTTGCATCGATTCTGGGCATGCATCCTTGCTTGCTGTCTATAATAACTTGATACATGACATAATACATGACATGATACATGACATGATACAGCATGACATGATACATGACATGATACAACATGACATGATACATGACATGATACATGACATGATACAGCATGACATGATACAGCATGACATGATATAGCATGACATGATACATGACATGATATAGCATGACATGATACATGACATAGTACATGACATGATACATGACATGATACATGACATGATATAGCAAGACATGATACATGACATGATACATGACATGATATAGCACGACATGATATAGCATGACATGATATAGCACGACATGATATAGCACGACATGATATAGCACGACATGATATAGCACGACATGATATAGCACGACATGATATAGCACGACATGATATAGCACGACATGATATAGCACGACATGATATAGCACGACATGATATAGCACGACATGATATAGCATGACATGATATAGCATGACATGATATAGCATGACATGATATAGCATGACATGATATAGCATGACATGATATAGCATGACATGATACATGACATGATACATAACATGATACATGACATGATACATGACATGATACATACATGACATGATACATGACATGATACATACATGACATGATACATGACATGATACATGACATGATACATGACATGATACATGACATGATACATACATGACATGATACATGACATGATACATGACATGATACATGACATGATACATGACATGATACATGACATGATACATGACATGATACATGACATGATACATGACATGATACATGACATCATACATGACATGATACATGACATGATACATGACATGATACATGACATGATACATGACATGATACATGACATCATACATGACATGATACATGACATCATACATGACATCATACATGACATCATACATGACATCATACATGACATCATACATGACATCATACATGACATCATACATGACATCATACATGACATCATACATGACATCATACATGACATCATACATGACATCATACATGACATGATACATGACATCATACATGACATCATACATGACATCATACATGACATCATACATGACATCATACATGACATCATACATGACATCATACATGACATCATACATGACATCATACATGGGGGGCGAAAGAATACATTTCTTTCGCCCCCCATGAATATTATTGGAGGGCGAGCCAATTTTAATTATGATAAACATATAATAATTATACAATACAATGCATGATTAAATAACAATTACATGGTAAGCCTACAACAATATTTAGGAATTGTCATGCATGCATATATATATATATATATATATATATATATACATATACAATATTATATATATATATAATATTATATATATATATATAATATTATATATATATATATACATACACATATACAGTATATATATATATATATATATATATATACATGTATATATATAAATATATATATATATATATATATATAAATATATATATATATATATATATATATATATACTAAGTTGTTAAATACTTCGCTGAACTGCTAATATATTTAATCACTTATTTTAAAAATGTACGCCTAGAACATTTAGCCTGTACACATATAGCCTGCTCATCCCTGAAGCATATTACTAGATGTAGCAAAATTAACTTTTATCTAATAATTATAACAACAGATGCTGATCTCATGCTCTTACGTTATTGTGGTCGCTACAACTGCCCATTAGTATTAAACTCTTATTATTTAAAATTCGCATCCAAACTACTTTAGTAAACGTCTAACTAGTACTACCTATATGATACGTTATGAGATTATTATCCATACATTTGTAATATACAGAAAAACTTATATTCAAACACTTTTTAGAAAAAAACCTATAGCCTAACTCTAATACAGCGTATAGATGCAATCCGTACAATGTTTGTCATTCACAGTGGGTTGTTTTATCATACTACAAGTTTCAGTAACTACTATTACATACGCTTAATTTTACGCGTCTATGTGAGACTTTGTACGTGTTTATATCAGCAGTTTTATTACACCTGTACAGGTGAACCGCTTGGCTCCGCCCACCTGTAGCCCGTAGGCCTACACAGTGGCGTGCGCCACAGGTGTACTCATCCTGTGGCACACATCTCTATCTCTCTTCAGTGCACTGCCAAGTGGCAGGGTCAAGGTACATATTCATACTCAAAGTCTGTTTCTCGCTCCATAAGAGCAATCCTTAGATCAACAAGTTAATCTCTTTACAAAGTCTATGCATTATCCATACCTTATGTAGCCTACAGTTTGGGAAAAGTATGGCTTCTGGGGTGTTTTGCCGTTGCCTTCCTCAGTTGGATGGATTAATTACCATTTAATCCATCAGTCATAACATCGTCTAATTGTCAAAATTAATAACTTTTCGTCTAACTGCATGTGACAGACGCGAATTCTTAGTTTCAATTTTTATTAGTTTTTGTTTTATATGATTGAAGGTAACTTGACGGTACATGATGCAATATATGACTGTTAATTAATATGGTTCCGGTGTTGTGTCTGGGACACTGAAGAATAGACCAACCGTTAATTGCACTTGTCGTAACTGGCGACTAAGCAAGAACTTAGCAAATCAACGTGATACCACAGCAAAGGACTCATATTTCTTATTTCTTAGATTTCCCACGCTACAGGTTACATTTCTCTCTTTCTCTCTCTTTCTTTCTTTCTCTCTCTCTCTCTAGTGTTCTGTCATGCGGCAGGTCCAAGGTACATGTTCCTACACATATGCTTCTTTTCACGCTCTATAAGATTAACGAGTTAATCCGTTCATAAGTTTGTGAAGGGATTAACTTGTTGATCTATGAAGTTTTCTTTATAAAGTGTGAAAGCAGACTCTGATCATGAATATGTACTTTGAACCTGCCACTTAGCAGAACACTACTGCGAGGGTTAGTATCATAATGAAAGTGATTGGACGTTAACATGATACATAATTAAATATCAAATTCTGTAATTTTCTTTATCTGTTGTATTACTGATTGACAGTGATTGTAACTATAATTGTAACAAAATTTGTTACATTTGTAACAAATTTTGTTACATTTAACTCTCTGCGGCTGTCAGATTGGAATGTAATACAGGAATAAATTATTAGTCTGTTTCAAGGCCATTAATTAATAATTGATAGAATGGTTCAGAATATATATTATTCTGAACTATTCTATCAATTATTAATTCTGTTTCAAGTCCATTAATTAATAATTGATAGAATAGTTCAGAATAATATATATTCTGAACTATTCTATCAATTATTAATTAATGGACTTGAAACAGACTAATAATTTATTCCTGTATTTCTTTCCAATCTGACATAATCTATGTTTCAAATTTAAACATATTAAGCATTTATGTCTGTAATTCTGGTTGAGAATTGGACAGTATTTGCAGATAAAATTAAGTATATCCTAATATATTTTCATTTTCTCTATAAATATTCTAAGTATTGTATCAAATTGCCATATTTTAACAAAAACGGATTGACTAAAGAAGATCCTGGAAAAGTAAAAAAACCACAGCTGCGTTTTTTAAGTCAGTTTTCCCAAATGAAATAAGCTGTGCTCGATTTAGACTTGATAATGGTCTCTTGCGCTGATGTCTACTTTCTTATTATTTGACGAAATGTAACTAACTAATTTGAGCGTTATCCAGTATTTCAATATGGAAGTAAAGTGCATATTGGAAGTTTTACTGCTTCAATTAAGCCAAGTCATTTCATTTAAGTTGTCTTTCCATTATCAAGTATGGTCTTTTCAGAGCATGACGTAACACATCGCAGCTTCTAATCTCCGAAATAGCAATGAGAAAATACTTCTAAATGTATCTGTATTAGATTGTTTTGAAATTTAAAGGATTTTTCAAGAACAATGTCTTTAGTGGTCTAACAGCAGCACTTCAAAGACTAGTCGAATAAGCCCTCCCCAACACATACAGGAACTTCCCCCAATACACAAGCACACACACACACAGGCACACACACACGCACACAAGCTATTCCTCATACTATTTTTCTTGCAGTATTTTAGTCGTCAACACAAAGTCTTAGCCAACAATTTTTCATTAATAGAGGTTAAGTTCATTAGAGGACAAACTTTAGCGAACTATCGAAGTCCATAGAAATGGCCTACGCTCCTTACAGGCTAAGGCTGCAGATGGCGATTCCCAACCTTCTCTACCACTATTTGTAAAAACAAGCGCTAAGCACAGTATGGTGAATACTACGATATGTATTGTTACTTTAATCTTATCAAGCAGTTTGCATCATTTATTAACTTCGTGAATATTACTCAAACATTTCACACCAAGGAAAAACAAGCAACATTTAAAACAACAAGGAAAGAGTCTTAGAACAAACAAAACGCAAAAAAATAATTAATTTTTCTATACATAATATAAATGCTAGTGAGTCTACTTTATGTCAGTTTTGTGACTCAAGAGGGCATCAGTGACAAGCTAGCATGAATATGAACCCAGCAACTAGAGATCAGCAGTTGAACACCTAGTCAATGACGCCACAGGCTCATCAAAAGCTCAAAAGCAGGTACACCTATATAATAGCGCAGAAACAATTAAATACATTAAATTTAATTCAAAACTCAAAATGCTAAAAGGGGGAACATTTAAAACTGCACCGCAAACCATGTATTAGAAACTACAAGTTTCTAATGATAAGGAAACTAAACTATATCGCTCCAAATTATATTAGCAATGAAAGCTTAAAACATTCAAAACAACAAGATTTGATACAACATTGTCCCTCATAAACCAATCAATCAAGCTGTTCACATATAAGCAGTAGTCAATCCAGTATAAAATCGATTTGTAAAATTAGAATTGTTTATTACCACGAAATTAAGAAAAGAATTATAAAAAGTAGGCAAACAATACATAGTATTATTACTTTAGTGCAGGTGTAAAATGCTTTAAATCTATCTCAACAAAGAGTTTCAGGTGAAGCAGAATATGTGGCATAGTTTGACTCTAGGTTTAGGTTAATGGTTAAATAAAACTTAATTGTACACAACCTCCTTCTCAAATCACATTCCAGTTATCAATATCAATCTCATAGCATAGGATTCAATAACTTTTATGACTCGGATATATAGTGGATACCGCTACTGTCAATTTATAAAATTCATTTTAACCAGACGCTACTGTCAATTTATAAAATTCATATTAACCAGATGCGTTCTGGTACGAAACACAAATTCTAGTCAGAGGGGTTGCACCTTCAATGAAGTCAGTGCACGCAGTGAATTTGATTAATGCAGGCTGCAGTAGATATCTAATGCTAATAATCTTAAAGTTCTACAATAATGTTCTCATACTAATGTTATAATAATGTTACAATTGAAGATTTAAGTCAGGAAGTTACAAAAATATCAATATATCAAGAGATAATCATATCAAAGAAACTATTATGTATTTTAACAATATAATATAATGGGCAAAAACTATTCTTGAACACTGACACATTAATTTCCAGAAAAAATTCATTTACATCTAATTACCATGTCGGCTGAAGTCCGACTAAAAAATTGCATTTATAACTGATAATAGCTGATGGCTTAAATGGGAATACAAATTTGATCATTGCAGAAGTTAGATATGATCGATATTCTGCGATATTGATCGATATTAGAGAGATAGTAACGGCATTCACATGAGTCATCGATGGTCGGTAAGATATTTACCTTTCACTCTGACCACCCAATACTGGACATTCTGGCCATTTAATTACCTCATGAGAGTAACTAGATGTCTACTACCAGTCCAGTTAAACTAGCTAGTGAACGCATAGAACAGTGCTTGAACTGCATGGTCTGACAGAGCCCAGGATTTGAATCCGCACATACTGATCCGTGGTCGAATATCTTACCGACTTCGTCACTGGCTCCAGCCAGTAGCAACTCAGATCCTCCTTATCCTGATCCAGTAAGCTCTCAGCTTACTGGCCGAGTTTGGAAATGTTGGCGTCCATGCTCAGGCTAGGTAGCATGTTATAATTTCATCATTGAAGATAGCAATAAGTGCGATAACGAAAACAGCAGCAAATGCAACAACAAGTGAAGCAGCCTTTATTGCAATAATTTATCATCTGATTACGATGTTATGTTTGCTGCTTATTCATGGATGTTGTGACTACAAATATACATATATTCCCTCTCACGCTCTCTCTCTTTCTCTTTTAAAAAAACTAACTCATTAATTGAAAGGCACGATGCCAATGACTAATAAAATGCAGAAATTGTAACCAAATAAACTGTACAATACTCCTACAATGCTTGCCTGAAAATTTCTTTAAATTCAAATCAAATGAAATCTAAACAATAACATTAAATTTAAATTAAACAATAACAAGAAACTATAGACTGTATAACTACACCAGCTACCCTAATGTACAGCATAACTCAGCTCGCACATTGAGCTTTCCACAGCATTTTGAACAAATTAATTTATTAAAACCCTTCTAAATGAAGCACTGACAAAAAACAAATGGCCATGGACACACCAGTACCAGTGCTGCGTACATTGTCGTGAGCAAATTCTTCGTAGTCATCATCATCATCATCATCATCATCTCTAACACAATTCTTATTATGAGAAATTTAATGCTTATATTTTCTTCCTTGACTAGTATGTTCCTGACATAAAAACTACAGGTACACAATGCAAATTCAAAAATAGCCAATGGTTCTTTTTAAGAAAAAAATTATATTTAGATGGGCCTTAGCTTTTCATAGCTAAATAAAAAATTGCTCATAAACCACCGAGTACAACAACATTTGGAGAGAGTATAACAAGAGATTAAAGAAAAATTTATCCAATTTTAGTCTAAACAAGAAATAAAATGTACAGTAAGTATTGCCTTATACTACCTTATGACCACTTTAACACTTATAGCATATGACCACATAACTGCAAAATGAGTCAAATATAGGTGTTTCTAGGAGGCTTGAAGCAGGAGCTGAAGAAGAAATCTAAAAGCCACATCAGAAGTCATATATTTGCAAAGCTAAAGACCCCACTACAATAAATGTATATGCTCTATTAAGAGATGTCCTAGCTGATGGATGTATTATTTTCATGTGAAATTGAAACCTCGGAAGTGCTACCTGATCGAGCACTAGACATATAATAATAAAAAATAATTTAATAACTTTTCTACAAGACGATAAGATTTTTCCATTTTGAACCATGCACATTAATTATTGTTGTGCTTGATTGATCGAATAATTCAACAAATTATAAAATATTGTATTTACAAAATAATATTTTTTGAAATCTGCTTTCTCACAGAAATATACAAATAAATCATGTACATATTTTATATATGTACATGGATCAATCAATTAATAGCGAGACCAGTTTAACTCAATCCTTCAGATATTTAAACTTTCCACGTCCCGGCAAGCCAGGCGACCACCACGCCTCAAACTGATACCAGAAGCGATATGTAATCAACCAGCCAAGCACAGCAAACACCGCTCCAACAAACTTCTGCACCATATTGTGGAAGTACAGCACTGTAACAAACAGCATAAGCTCCCAAAGCAGAGTTAGCAGCGTCAACGCTAGAGCAAGCCAGCGGATCTTCAGTGAATTTGCAGTGTGCGATTCTTTAGCGGCTTCTCCGTCTTCTTTGGAAAGGCGATTCAACTCTACTTCATTGTCGATTGTCTCTATCATACGTTCCCATCCGTTTCCCACGCATCGAGCTTCCTCGGAGATGATCAGAAGGTTGTGTATGAGGAGAAAGGCATGGCCTGAGACGTCGAAAGCTATCCACCGACGTCCCTTATCCTCACACGCGGCCCTGGTTAAAAGCTGCTCGGCGTTGAGATTGGAGCTACCACCCGGGGTCGAAGAGCACATGCCATAAGTGGAATGAATCGCGTCGAATATGGTGACGGAGATATACCACCAGGCTGTCCCCACAGCCAGTCGCAGCAGGTGAAGATTAATTGAACGACGATTGGCGCAACAGTAAGCGTGACTGAAACAGGAAATTACATCATTCAGTATTTTATATTTTTTACAGTTTAGAACATCTTTTGACAAGTTATTCATTTTTGCGGACTGGGATTTTATGGATACATTAATATCGCTATTTAAAAGGAGGCAATACAATTTGGAAATAGATGCAATTGACAAAATTGATTCAGAAAAAAAGATGCAATTGACAAAATTGATTCATGTTTCCAGGTTGTGCATAGTTTTAATTAGCTAACACATTTATGAGATTACAGGGGTTTATCCAAGCCACTCTACTAAAGTAATTTACAAAATGACAAATCTAGAAAGAAAATGTCAGTAAGATTTAGCATTTACTAACTACGTAAACTAATAATAATAGTAATAATAATATAAATATAAAGACTTAACATTCATTTCCTTATGCAGGGTTCCAAGGATGATGCCAGAGATATCCTCCTATCACATATCACTACAAAAAAATATCACTACAAATGGATTCACCCACATGATCTCAACAAATATGTGATGAAGCGAGAAAAAAGATCCCATACGATGCTGGTCCAGTGATCAAGAAAGCAGTCAGGCAAAACGATATGAACACATCTATGACGGGAATAGATGTTTACTGTAGTACAGTTTTTATATTATTCTAATTATAAATTGTTCCATTTATATTATACAATTTATGCTATTCAACTAATCAGAACTTCTTTGATATTAAAATATTTATGACTAAAAGATTAAAATAATATTAAAATATTGAGATCGTTAGATCTATTTTTTGAATTTTAAACTTTAAAATGCAAATAGTTTATAGTTCACTTAAATGTTTTACCTAAATTGCATTATAAATAAGTAAATTTGTAATGAGTGAGTTTTAACTAAGGCATAGCTGGTGGGTGCTCTGAGATGCCAAGAAATTACAGCCAACTTTATTATATAAATGTAAACCTGAATTATTTAATTTATCAGCTATAAACGACTTCTATGACAAAATTGTGGCCAGTCTGCGGAATGCGTCTTTAATTGCTGTAAAACGTAGAAGTAAAACGGGTGTTCAAAAGTTTTGGTGGAACAGCAGGTTAACTGAAATTACGAGAAGTTCTGTTATGCACTTCAATAATTGGAAAAGAGCTGGCAGGCCTACTGAAGGCCCAATATATGATGCAAAGTCAGATGTGCATAAGAATTATAGAAAAGTGATTAAGATGGCTAAAGTAAATTCAAAAAATTATGTTTCTGATAAGTTACAGAAAAGTCTTTTAGACAGTAGCGACCAAAAATTTTGGAGAAGTAGGCAGGGGTTTTTTAATAAAAAAGGCTCCAATAAAATAGTTAATGTGGATGGATAACAGGACCCTCGTGAAATTGCAAATCATCTTGCAACGAATTTCAAAGTGCTTGCACCCCAAATTCTGTAACTGTCCATAATAATTTTAAAGAAGTTTATAATATGTACAAAATTAAAAAGTCAAACTCTGTCGAAGATTGTACAATTGATAATGTTTCGGTGTGTGAAGCGATCAGTAGCTTAGGTATGAATAAGTCGTCAGGGTTTGATGGGCTAATTGCTGAGCATCTAATATTTGCGCACGATTCCATTATTGTAGTTCTGCGCACACTGTTTAACATTATGATTTACACGGGTCTTGTCCCTGATGCCTTTGGAAGGGGTAAGACAGTTCCAATACCTAAATATAAAGGTTATAAAAGAACAGTTACTGCCGATGATTTCAGAGGCATTACGATATGCCCAATAATGTCCAAAATCTTTGAAAAATGTATACAGAAGTTTATCAGAGTGCATATGTCAAAAAGACAATTTGGCTTTAAAAGCAAGTTGGATGTATTAATGCAATTCATTCCTTGCGGAAGGTTGTTCGTTATTTTAATGATAGAAATAGCACTCTTAATATTGGCGTAATCAACCTTAGTAAAGCGTTTCACAAATGTGATATTTATGGTGTTCTGCATTTGTTGCAAAGGAAAAATGTAAATGTAAATATTATTAATATGTTAGAAAATTGGTTCGGGAAGAATGTCACAACAATCAATTGGTTTGGCTTAATTTCTGATTATGTACCATTAATATCTGGAGTTAAACAGGGTGGAGTACTTTCGCCTATGCTATTTGCACTTTTTGTCGATGAGGTATTAGACAAATTAGAATGTTCTCGTTATGGCTGTTTCATTAACTACCAGTGTTGCAATAGCTTCATGTATGCGGATGACATAGTCTTGCTTAGGTCAGTGATTTGCAAAAATTATTTTATATCTGTGATAATGTTTTTTCAAAGTTAGATCTTCCCATAAATGTTGCCAAATGTCACTGCATACGAATAGGACCAAGATGCAATGCTCTTTGTAAGCCGCTTTGCATAAGAAATACATACATTAACTGGGTAGATAAAGTAACATATTTAAGTATAAATATTATTCGCACAAAATCTTTTAAATGTGATTGGAACAATGTAAGGGGGAAATTCTACATTGCTGTTAATGCTACTTTAGGAAGGCTTGGTAACCAGGCACCAATAGATGTGTTGATGAAACTGATAAATTCTCAGGCGTTGCCAATATTGTTATATGGTATTCCTGTTATGAGTCTTAACAAATCAGAGTTAAAGAGTTTCTCCAATGCATACAATAGCGTTTTCTCTCAAATTTTCCATTCATTTGACAAAAATACTCTACAGTATTGTCAGTGGTACTGTGGTTTCTGGCCTTTTGAGATATTATATAATTATCATAGGTTTATCTTTTTGCATAAATCTGTAATTTCAAACAGCATAACTGAGAATTCAGAGGCTGATCATCATGACTATTTGGACTATGTAACCATTAAAAGAAAATATTCAATTGAGATTCATGACTCATTGGCCTGCATCAGGTATAAATTTTTGAATTATTTTAAAGAGTTATTGGCATAGCTAATACTAATGATATTTAAGAAGAGATTGAGTTTGGTACTTTAGTTATAAATGTTTACTTTCTTTATATTGATTTCGTTTATTTTGATTTCCATTGTATGTGTTTCTTACTGCCATGAATTTGGTGAAATAAAGAACATATTATAGGCTAATCTAGTGCAATCCTTCAATTTATTTAATTTCATTCAACCTTTCACTTATAACTCAATGTAGTTGAATTTCTTTTGTTAGAATTAGTGGATGACCATTGCCATGTCCAGCAATGACATTTATTTAAAGTGGAATCAGGATTTATACTGAATGACTTAAAATTATAAATAGAATCAACAAACCTAGTATAGTATATGAAGAGACCCACAATGCTGCACGTCCATCCCCATCCAAACTTCACAAAGTAGACGTTGAGAAAGTTCCTTTTATTCGAGAAATAGGATCTGGGCAAAGGGAAATGATCAGTAACAAGAGATACGAAGAAAATTATGGCAAGGTAGATACCAAGCTTAACAGGAGTTCTTATCAGAAGAACTCGCTTGCACACGTGCATCATCAGTAGTAAGGCGAACTTCCCGAATGACGCCGGCTCGGTCACACTGAGCTTAGCACCGCTTGGCTGTGAGCGCAGACCTTGAGCAGTAGCTGACGAATTGCGGTTAGGGGTTCCGGGCGGGGCTGAATTTTGTCCTCCCGATGTTGAGGGGCTCTGATGTGATTGTGTCGTGTCGTCGTTTGTCATTCTTCGCTGCATGATGACGAGTAAATATTTCTAACCCTCGATGTGATAAAATATTTTAAATACGTTTTGAATGTAATGATAAATTCATTAAAATGTTAAAATAAATAATCTTTCAGAAATTATCTTGATCAACTGGTACACTAGCGATAATAAACTAATAACACGCCAGCTTCCGGTTCAATTAAAAGTAATCGTTTCTAACCTTTTCGTTACATCTTTAATTCGCCACGTATACTTCATCTATGATTCATTGTCATCAACTATTGTAAAGTCACTTCTACGGAATGACAATCTTCTTCCATTAAGTTTGATTGCATCAGTTGTTTGATGTACTGTATCTTTCATCAGCATATTAACAGTGTCACTATAGGTTGGTTATCAGTTCCGTAGGCAATTGAAGACCTATCTTTTCCATCTCTCCTTTCCATCCAGTGTCCATGAGCAGCCACCTGCGCCTAAACCTCCTTTTCTTTAATTCCCTTCACTTTGGACTGATAATCTGGATTTTGGAATTTGCACCGTTTTGGACCTTCATTTTGCTCGCCGGCTTGATTTTGTCTCAATAGTGCTCGATGTTGTCATTGACGACAGTAGCACTCTAATTGTTGTTATTATTATTATTATCATGTTGGATCGATGCGATGTACATATGTACTGTGTATATCGGAGTGTATTATACTTAATTAATTAGGCCTTCTAAAATGTGAAAAGCTTGTACATATGTATATTCTGCATTAAATAACACCAAAATAACACCCTAGTAAATACAACAGCGATATTTTAGCAAATATTACTTCTTCGATCACTTTAATTACAACACTTAATTTGTAGAGAAGAAATGTTGACTAACAATTAATTTACTTGTTTATTGGCAGTATATCGTATATTCTGTATAGCGTATACAATACTGACTCGTTTGATTTACAATTTTCAGATAGTGCTGATCATTTGAACATATATTTTTCTTAATATTATTTTTTAGCTATTGAGCGGCTTAATGGCTTATATATATATATATATATATATATATATATATATATATATATATATATATATATATATATATATATTCCACATTAGAATAAGTATAAATCTTTTAATTTTTTAGACACTTGAATTAACTATACTCTCTCTCTCTCTCTCTCTCTCTCTCTCTCTCTCTCTCTCTCTCTCTCTCTCTCCAGTTTTCTGCCAAGTGGTAGGTTCAAACAAATATTCTCACCCATAGTCTGCTTTCAAGCTCCATACACGTAGAAGGAGCACGAGCACTCCATGCATCAATTGAATTGATTAATTAGAATGTCCCAACAGCGCAATAGTTAGAAGTGTAGATAACGTCCTGAAGTTTTAATTGACCGAACCTGAGGTGAATTGAACCCTCGTGGGTTCGAATCCCAGCCGCGCTGATCTGAGAGTAAAATCTCGGACATTCACTGGACTGGTTATACGGAATATGGTCTCAATTGCCTAACGGTTTAAACATGTGGTATTAAAAGTGATAGATATCAACATAGTTGATCATTTCACTATAATGTGTGCTATTATTATTATTGGTATTATTATTATTATTAGTTGATCAAAAGCTAAGCTAACGTCAGTTTTCTCACTTGAAAGCAATGTCAGTGACGGGCGAACCCAGGATTTGAACTCCACATATACTGATCCGCGGTCGAATATCTTACCGACATCGCCACTGGCTCCAGCCAGATATGCTATATATAGTTCCTTATCTATAGGCCTACTACTAGCAAATACAACAACAATTAGAGTGCTACTGTCATCAATGACAACATCGAGCACTATTGAGACAAAATCAAGCCGGCGAGCAAAAAGATGGTCCAAAACGGTGAAAATTCCAAAATCCAGATAATCAGTCCAAAGTACAGGGTATTAAAGAAAAGGAGGTTTAGGCGCAGGTCGCTGCTCATGGACACTGGATGGAAAAGAGAGATGGAAAAGTTGAAGACCTATCTTTTCCATCTCTCTTTTCCATCCAGTGTCTATGAGCAGCGACCTGCGCCTAAACTTCCTTTTCTTTAGTACCCTGTACTTTGGACTGATTATGTAGCAAATGTAGTAACAATTAAAATTCCAGATCTCGAGGAGCCAAATGCATAGCTTAATATGCATAGCCTAATATGCATAGTCTAATATTCATAGCCTAATATGCATAGTCTAATATGCATAGTCTAATATGGATAGCCTAATATGCATAGCCTAATATGCATAGTCTAATATGCATAGTCTAATATGCATAGTCTAATATGCATAGTCTAATATGCATAGTCTATATATTATAGACTAAATTAACATTAGACATAAACACTAAGTTAAGTCGATCGAATAGTCAATCGGTCGATATATGAAATCTTATAGGACATGCCCCATGGATCAATCAGACCTCTGGAATATAGGCTCCCTGTGCCTATAGCTGTCGTTTTCAAAACAACACTTTTAATGAATGCTCTAATTGTTGTCATAAATTCGTGGCTTTAGGCTAAGTGATTAGACTACTAAGAGAGTAAGATTAATTAGCTATAGGCCTAGGCAGGGGCGGATCCAGGAATTTTTTAAGGGAGGGCCCGAAATGTTTTTGAGAATGTACACATTTTCTGCTTACGCCCCGTACTGAAGCGGATCTGCACGAATTGCAAAAGTGACCTAATTTTGGCAGTAGGGGGGCCCCCATCCAGCCATGGCTGTTTGCACTACTGCTGCGGGACAAAGTTCACATTTTTTATTAGCACCCTTTATCCTCTTATATAGTGGTTAAAGCGTAATTTGAGATCTAGTGAAAAGGTTAATATTTTTCGAGCCCCCTTCCATTTACAGGGTTCCTAGGATACAAAATATGGGCCCCTAGTCCCATATTTGCAAAAATTTGATCTAATGAAACTGATTTCCCTCTCGTACCCCCCCCTAACCCCTACCCTTGCAAACATACAATTTTTTATCACCGGTCTAAGGGGGACGCCCCCTGGGCCCCCTGAATCCGCCACTGGGCCTAGGCTTAGTCTAATTAAAACTTCATGAAATACTTTCGGTTAATAAAATACATTTATGTAGCTCCTAGAATTTGTGACTTTTATCAGAGATGCACCCTTTTTATATTTTTACTTATTTTGACTTTTTAGATTATTCTCTTACCATCGGAGTAGGAACTTGTGAATGAACATATTCGGTGCAGTAGGCCTACAGGCCTTAGGCTTAATATTAAATAGCCTAACACGGCTCTGGCTGAACTGTGTAGGCCTATAACGTAGACGGCTAGTGCCGGTAGGCCTACATGTAAGCCTATACACCATAGCTATGTTCCAATTATCTTGTTTTCAAATACAGTACGCTAGCTCTCTCAGTTTCAGCCACTATGTATAGAGTTTTGCTCGTGTTTTTAAGGCATGCTAAAATAGGCTTATGAAGTTTTACGAATTCATTTTATCATAATCTGCACAGTTTCGTTGCTTTAGTACGTTTAGACTATCTAGCATATATACATGTAGTAATTACAGAAACATGTGTACTTGTATTTGTAGTGCGTAGCTATGGTTCTGTGGCTTTATAGTTCAGTGTAACTGAAGCTCGATCACTTAGAATGGCATGCCTTTAGCCTTAGGCCTACTTAGCTCTAAAACATCACATTGAGGTATTTTGCTTATCATTTTATTAACTTTACTTTATAATACTGGTTTAGGAAGTCTTGAAGACTTGTAACACCAGTTAATTAAGCTGTAGCTTTGTTGGCTTTTGCACAGTTAGGTTGAAAATAACCCAAAATATCGTAATACATGTATGCGATATTGCAAATAATAGATTAATAAATCTGGTTATGTAAATGACCATTACTTGTATGCGTATGCTTTGTAATGTAGAAGAGTAGGTCAACTCTTAACCATATCTTATCTTTAGGCTGAAGTCTAAATTAGTCCTAATTTAGAGTCAGTCTGACTTATCAGGCTATGAGTCTGCTATTTGTTACTCAGGCCTTCTGGGCTACGTGTACTGTCTGCCAATATCATTAGGCCTACATCATTAGACTTTATAAAAAATATAGTAAGTAAATATAATTAAAGCATCTATGCATTTACTTTCAAGCTGAATACTGCGCAATATTAAGTTAACTGTAAAGTTTCTTTAAACTATGAATCTACCATTAGGATAGACCTATACAGTGAAAAATCCAATGTCGGGCAAGAGCCTTCATACAAAGTACCGTTGGAGGTATCAAGATTTATTTCACAGTTTTCATTCAGGTAAATAAAGCCACGCAGCCGATTAAAATCTAAATCTAAGCAGAATTAGATTGTGCAATTTCAAAGGTATTTATTTTCAATTTTTGTGTCTTGCTCATTCGCTATAGTTTAACATGAACAATAAAAAATAATAAGCTAAATAATATATTCATTTTGCAGTATTATTTATATAAATTCGGATTATAAAATGACGTCGACCAAATAAGTAAGCAATATTTAACTGAGTATATAAATATAAGTGGTCTAATACTAGCCGCTATAAACATGAGCAAATTTGCTATTGAATTTCAGTTTTCTAATCTTTCAGCTTTAGCAGCTTCATCCTAGAACATCGATGACGGAACCAATAAGAAGGACTGTGGACGTTGCGGTGATAGGTGCGGGTATTAGCGGCCTATCAGCGGCTAGGCTGTTGGACGAGAGAGGACTCAATGTCGTCGTGGTAGAAGCCAGGGACAGGATGGGAGGAAGAATTCTTACCGTGCAGAAACCTGTCGTCGAGAAATCAACGCTCAAATCTCATCTGATTTCGGAGCCACCTGCAAAGGATACGAAATCTTATCTAAATCCGGAGACAGTTGTAATGGATCAGTCAGCGTCCATATCGTTACAGATGCAGTCTTCATCAGGCGAGACATCAGTAACATCATCGTTATCTATAAAGTCAATCGAGTCATCTTTACAGTTAAATGCAGAGTCATCAGAGTCAGTATCAGCACCGACACTCGTTGAAGCAGCGATGTCATCATCATCATCATCTATACCCGTGAAAACAAAAGAGTCGTCATTGTTGACAAATTCAGGTTTATCGTCATCTACTCCTGCGTCGGGAGAGTCATCACATTTGAAATCCAAAGTTTCATTGTCCTCATGCTTAAAACCTGCTGAGTCATCCACGCAATTTGAATCTAACTCAACTCTGACGTCCACTAGATCAGCTTCGCCATCACCTCAGCTCTTGGACTCACGGTCCACATCGCCTGTAGAATCTAAAGAACTCTCATCGGCAGGGTGTGATCTGGGCGCAGCCTATGTGGGTCCCACTCAGAGGCGAGTGGCACGATTAGCCCGAGACCTTGGCCTTGACCTTTACAGAGTGGTCGACAGGGAGGCAAGGACAGTTCTGAGGTACAAAGAAAGGTGGTTGAGCTATGTGGGAACAGTCCCTCCTCTCAAGAATCCACTGGAACTTCTCGATGTCAATAGTTTACTGAATACCATCGATCGCATGGCCTGCACGGTATGTTAGGCACTTATCTCTCTCTCGTCTTCTCTATGGTGCTCTGACAAATAGCAGGTCCGAGCAAAGAGGCGCTCTCACTGGGTCTCCTAGTCTCCTTTGATTAAATGTTTGTGAGGAGAGTGTCGCTTTGTTGTGATAAAAATTGTCCTAAACGATAACGACTTTCAAGTCTCTCTGTCTCTCTCTCTCTCTTTCTCTCTCTCTCTCTCTCGCTCTCTCTCTCGCTCTACTAAAAAGTCTACTAAAAGGGGTCATGGAAGGCAGAATGAATGGAAATAGAGGCAGAGACAGGCCGACATTATAGTAAGATTGTTAAATGATTTAAAGATTCACTCGTACGTGGAAATGAAGATGAAATTAGAGGACAGAGAAGAATGGAGACGTTATATATCATGGACTTGCCAGTAGGCAGTGCACTACTAGAGAGATGCACTATAAAATGAATTTGTAACCCAGTGAGAATCACCGTAATAATACATGGCACATAACAACAATGAACTTATAGCTTTGACGTATCTAACAGCAATTATGTAAATAATTATTGGTGTTCAAACTAAATGTTAACTAAATGTTTGGAACAATTAAGGAACAGTGACACTACGTGAATAAAGATAAAAGGGATGTTAAGGTTACATTATACCATATTAATTTTAACATTTAATTAGCATATATCAATCATGATGATGATGATGACATATATATATATATATATATATATATATATATATATATATATATATATATATATATATATATATGCTGGAATACTCATTAATCATTATAATTATACATTTATTTATTTATTTAGAGAGTTAGTAAAAAAGAAAGAAAGAGAGAGAGAGAGAGAGAGAGAGAGAGGTTTAGAGAGAGAGAGAGATATGCTTTAATTTCACAAATTTTCACCAAAAGCAACCACTAACTAAATGTTAAACATGTTTAAACATGTTACTAACGGTTAAACATGTGGCATTAAAAGTGTTAGATATTAACATAGATGATCATTTCACTAAACGCGTGTCTCCTTCTAGCCTAATGTAATAGCATATACAGTATAATTTATAGCCAAGTGTATAGCCTAATCTAAATGCGTGTCTACTTTTAGCCTAATATTTATAGAATAGCATAAACATATAGCCTAAGTGTATAGCCTAATGTATATAGAATATATATTTATAATTGAATAACGAAGTTTCTGCTTGAAACGATATACAATAAATAATAAATAATAAAGGTTTAACGTCCGTGTCCTCATCTAAGGAAGATGTCAGGTACGTGTTATATTCAACTACTTCAAGTACTTTATATCCATCGATAGCGTATTTGCTGACGCTATAATAACGATGTCATTGTGGTGTACACTAGAAGTTCTGCACATTTCTACTTGATCAAAGGTTCCCATAGACTGCCCGTGGAAGTGTAAGAACGCTCAGCTATGGGATGGGATGACGTTGGAGCAGTTCTACAGATCTCGCTGTTGGACAGAGGTCGCTTACCAACTCTCTCGCCTAGTCTGCCACTCGATCATCTGCGCTGAGCCCCAGGAAGTGTCCCTGCTCTCGTTCCTGCACTACGTCCACTCTGGACAGGGAATCCAACGGCTGATGAATGTCACACAGGGCGCCCAGGAGCGAAAAATATCCGGAGGTGCCATACAGTTGTGCCTGGGGATATCTCAACAACTTAAAGTAAGTATTGCAGCTGTGCCTGAGGTTGTCTCAACAGCTTAAAGTAAGTAATACAGCTGTGTCTGGGAATGTTTCAACAGCTTAAAGTAAGTATTGCAGATATGCTATTGTTATGTCGCGTAAGTACGTGAGTCATGTTATTGTTAGCTATAGCTTAAGTACTATTTTATTTATTTAGCGTATGCGTTAATCCAGATAGTTGCTTCACTTGTAAGGCAACTTAGCGTAGACAGTCCACCCGGTAGGCGGGTTAGAGGGCACTCTTCAACGAAATGTTTCATGTTTTGCGATTGGCCGCAGTCGCTAAGCGGTGAATCACAAATACCCCAGCGAAACTCACTTTCTCTGCATCTACCATGACCCGTACGAAAACGATTCAAATGGCACCAACTTTCTCTGCAGAGATTCATTCCTGGTAGCGCTTGAGACAGATCCTGAACCAGATGGTGGTTTCTAACATCAGCGACTGAGTATTCTAATCTCCACTGGGACAGAGACGCCAAGGGATCACTTTGCTGCAGCATCTCCCAAACAGGATATCGAGATTTGAGTCTCTTCGGAGGAGGATTAGACAAGTCCAGTGATAAAGGGAGGGCATGATTTTCACGGACCCTCTGCAGTTGCTTGGGTGTTATCTCCTTTCGACGGATATGAGGGGGCAGTATGTTACAAAGAACTGGGAGCCACGGCGTTGGAGTAGATTTGATTGTCCCAGAAACTATGCGCATGGAGTCATTTAGACGCGCATCGACGAGTTTTGTATGAGGCCAACGTTTCCATGATGGACAGCAGTATTCAGCCACCGAATAGCACAGAGCAATCGCTGATATTCTTAATGTGACTGCATCCACGCCCCATGTTGTTCCCGCCAATTTCTGAACAGATTATTTCTTGACTTTATTTTTGCTGCCGTTTTCCTCAAATGCTCCTTGTACGACAGCGTGCGATCCAAAGTTACACCAAGATAAACCGGTAGAGGATAAAAAATGTAGCTGTATACCATCCATAGACACATTAAGCTTGTAGTTAGCTTTAGCATTATGGAGATGAAACACACTTGTGACTGTTTTTGTGGAGCTTGGAATGAGACGCCATTTCTTTAGATATTTAGTCATCATCAACAGATCGTTATTTAATGTACGCTCTATTTCTCCAAATGTTCGACCTTGGACAGCGCAACAAATGTCATCCGCGTAAGCGAACTGTCGCGCAGTTGTCGAAGGCAGGTCACTGTTGTATAGGTTAAATAGGGTAGGAGATAGAACAGACCCTTGTGGGAGACCGCTCGTTTGATTCCTCCATCGACTTTTCCCGTCGTTCATGTGAACTCTGAAAAGTCTGTCCTTCATAAACGTATGCACTATATCCGTGAACCATTGTGGCATACATTTTGAGAGCTTCACTAGCAGACCATTATGCCATACAGTGTCGTACGCTGCTGTGAGGTCAAGGAATATTGCATCTGTTTTGAGACCTTCTTGAAAACCTTTCTCAATGTAGATCGTTAGAGCTAGGACTTGATCGGAAGTGGATCTTCCAGGACGGAAACCAGCTTGTTCAATTGATAATATATACTCTACGATTGGCTGGATTCGTCGAAGAATAATTCTTTCAAAAGCCATATAACATACACTCAGCAATGAAATCGGGCGGTAGTTAGATACACATTTTGGATCCTTATCCGGTTTAGGAATTGCAATCACCTTGGCTTGCCTCCAGTCTCTAAGCATCACTTTCTCATTTCGTACTCGGTTGAAAATATGACACAAACATATAGTTGCAAGTGGGCCAAGGTGGGCTAGGAATTCTGGGAATATGGCATCATAACTTGCCGCTGTTCCCATTTTCACTTCTTTCACTGCTAGTATAAATTCTTCCACGGAAAACGATTCGAACCGATCAAGGTTTTGATTTGAAATCCTAAATTTCCTTCATTCCTCCTGTATTCTAAGTTTAGTTCTCGGTTCCAGCGGAGCCTGAGCCACTTCTACTAATCTTGAGGCAACTTGATTAGTAGTGACAGGCACTTGACGAGGTTGAATAAGTTTTTCGGCAGCTCCTAATCTACGAATGAGACTCCAAGATTTTCTGCTTGATCTTGAGAAGCTCATCTCTGATGTACTCTCTCGCCATTTTGCTCCACGGCTGCTGTCAAGCACTTCAATTACTTTATCTGCTACATCGGCTTCACCTGTTTTCTTATATTCCCTTATCAGTTCCGCACGTTCATCGTTGATGCCTGGAATATAACTCGGCCTGATACTTCGAGGTATTGACTTTGCAGCTGCATTCCATATAGCCTTCTTGAAACGATTGCAGCATTCGTCTATTGAGGCCTTCGTTGTAGGAATGGCTGACACACTTCGGTCTAACGTCTCCGTAAATATCGACCACTTGGCCTTACGAAAATTCCATCTAGGCTTCGGCGTACTAATTACAATCGGAATTTTCAAACCAACTTGTATGAGAATCGGTCTATGCTGACTGCGGGGAAAATTGTCCAAAACTGTTACCGTTGCAGGCTAAGCATGACCGCTTCTTGTTGTGACCCAGCATAAGTCAGGATTGTAATCACGTTTCCATCGGGCTGAGTGAAATGTTCCTTTCTGTTTTGGGTCATGCACTAGGCATAATCCCATATTTGACGCCCATTCCACCAATTTTATCATATCCCCATCACTCTATATGATGACTATTGAAATCACCGATGAATAATCCAGAATGGGGTAGCTCGGGCAGCACTGTCTTATCTCATTCAACGTGTCGCAAAATGCGAACAATTGTCCCACTTCAGCATCAGATATGTTGTTTCTCACATACGAAGCTCTGCCGTACTTTGAGTGCAAATTTACAGATATTAAAGTACTTAAAGCACGTTATTGTTTGATGTTAAGCTAAAGCTAAGGTTAACGTCAGTTTCCTCATTCGAAAGCGATGTCAGTGACGGGCAAGCCAAGGATTTGAATCCCGCACATACTGATCCGCGGTCGAGTATCTTACCGACTTTGCCACTGGCGATATTGTCACCGATGACTTTTAGGAGGATATTTTGAGTATGTGTTTTGACTATTGACAGTATCTGTATAGCAGCGTTTGTTTCCTGTGCTTTGGTGTTAATTAAGTCACTGATATGTTAACATTCTCTAGTTTTTAATTTTCTGATTTACTTAATCTGAATATATTCAGTCGCGCATATTTTCTAGCACTTCTTCAACGCAGTAATAATTGTCAACAGAGGTATTTGACGTTATTGTATGTTATAGCAAATGTTTTTCTGAATACACCTATGCAAAAGGTTAATAAACAATCGGTACACAAATACCAAAGTTATGGGCGAGAGACTGCGCACATGTTTTTTACTCACGTTGTATATATATATATATATATATATATATACACATACTGTATATATATATATATATATATATATATATATATATATACACATACTGTATATATATATATATATATATATATATACACATACTGTATATATATATATATATATATATATATACACACACACATACTGTGTATATATATATATATATATATATATATATATATATACACATACTGTATATATAATATTTTTTATATTTTCAGAATGCAGTCATATTGAATTCTCCAGTATCTCACATAGATCAGACATGCGTTGTTAATGATCCTTCAGAACGTAGCGATAAAACATCATATGTCAAAGTGTACACTCAAAACGGTGACGTCATTCATACTCGTTACGTCATCGTTGCTATGCCACCCGTTCTTCTTAATAAAATTAGATTTACGCCTCCACTTAGTGCTGAGAAGTTGTCAATTGTGCAGAGGACGCCAATGGGAAGCCTTGTTAAAACTTTAACATATTATAAACGCTGCTATTGGAGGGAGCTAGGACTTTCAGGTGTGAATTTTGTTAATATTATTTTTAAACTGTAACTCAAATGCTTGTAATATATAGCAGGATTAGATTAAGGGGATTAGAGTTAAGATTTTGAACCGTCCCTTTAACACTGGTTGAAACGTTTAAACGCTTGCTAAACGATTGCTTAAGAAAAGATAGGTTCAGAATACCCTTTTAATAAAAGACAATAAAAATGAGCCTCAAATTAGGAATTTAGTTTCATTACTTCCTGTCACAGTGTATATCCGTGTATGCTTGGATACTTGAATGAATTATACTAGGTATCTATATAGGAATGTATAGTACTTAAATATACTTGGTATCCATATAGGAATGTTTAGCGTTTAAGTATATTAGATATCCATATAGAAATGTATAGTACTTAAGTACACTAGGTATTCATATAGGAATGCATAGTACTAGTACTTAAGTATACTAGGTGTTCATATAGGAATGCATAGTACTAGTACTTAAGTATACTAGGTATTCATATAGGAATGCATAATACTTATGCATACTAGGTATCCAAATATTAATGTATGGTACTTAAATATACTAGGTATCCATATAGGAATGAATAGTACTTAAATATACTAGGTACTCATATAGGAATGTATAGTATTTAAGTATACTAGGTATCCAAATGCGCTGTAGGAACTTTTAGGTTATGGTTTCCGTTCACTTGATTGAGATAGGAAATTAAGATCCCAGGAATAAATAAACTATCAGATATCCGGTATGTGAACTTGTCTAGGTAGAGTAATTAGTCGTAATTGGTTAAGTAAAGCATTTCAGAGCAAAATAAGTACTAAGATATTAGTTCTGAGTCAGAAAGCAATTACAGGCTTGTTTAAGACTCTTTCAAAACCCAAATACAACTCGGCATACATAAATAACTAACATATATATATATATATATATATATATATATATATATATATATATATATATATATATATATATATACTTATTTAACACAATGCACATTAAACTAAAATTGTCGCTATATGGTCAAATAGAGTGATACGTAAGAAAATACAAAAACGCACAAAAACCAACTAAGAAAGGGAACTATGTAGCATGTGCGGTGTCTTGTTTGTAACTTTACTTAGGCCCTAATAAAAAATTATTAAAAATTATTAAAAAACAAAACACACCGCTATATTTAGCCAGTCTTCATCATATTATATTTCTTTTTCCACCGTAGACATAATCAATCTACCCTGACCATTTTTGATCACCGGACTGGCTTTCGTTTAGGACCTTACTTCTCCTCAGCACATTTCTTTTGCAGATTGGTCTGGGTGAATTGATCTGTAGTGATGTGTGCTGTTGGGGACGTCCCTGACATCATCCCTGGATGAGGAAACAGACGTTAAACCTTTATTATTATTATTATTATTATTAACCATTTTGTCTTTGATTCGTGAATGAGTTATTGAGAACTATAATCGTTACTATTATTTTTTCTCGTAAAGTTATACACATGACAACCGCATGTGTTCATAGTTTCCTTTCTTGGTGGGTGTTTCTACTATTTTCGTTATTTCATCCATTCCTCTCCAAGGTTACTAGTAATCGCTGCCTTTTGTTGGCACATCAATTGCAGCCAGCGCGGATCCGTTTCGTTCATCCGTTTATCCGTTTGTTTGCTTGTTCCAGTATATGTTTCTGTACTGGCTGGAGCCAGTGGCGAGGTCGGTAAGCTACTCGATCGCGGATCAGTTTGTGCGGGGTTCAAATCCTGGGCTCGTCCATCACTGACATCACTTTCGATTGAGGAAGCTGACGTTAACCTTAGCTTTTAGCTTTAGATTTTACATGTGTCTTAGCCTTTATTCTTTTTTTAGGTCAGGCTGTCAGCAGCGTTGGACCCATCTCGTACTGTCTGGACGACAGTGGACCCGAGGGTTCGGTTCCATGTCTGATTGGCTTCGTATCCCGTGACTTCATCCCTCGGCTGCTCTCCCTGTCCCAACAGGACCGAGCCCGCCTCGTGTCCGCGCACTACGCCGAGACCTTCCACTGCCCGGCGCTCATGGAGCCTATAGGCTACGTGGATAAGAGCTGGGCTGAGGACGTCTACTCGATGGGCTGTGTTATGTTCTACCCGCCTGGGGTTCTTACTACATTCGCTGCTTCAGGTGATGCTATTTATATACTGAAAGCTAAAGTCTAGATTTCCGTCAGTTTTCAGTTTTCATCGGTGACAATACCAATAAGATATTCGACTGGTAAGATATTCGACCGGTAAGATATTCGACTGGTAAGATATTCGACCGGTAAGATATTCGACCGGTAAGATATTCGACCGGTAAGATATCGGTAAGATATTCGACCGCGGATCAGTATATGTGCGGGGTTCAAATCCTGGGCTTGCACGTCACTGATATCGCTTTCAAGTGAGGAAACTGACATTAACATTAGCTTTTTTTACCGGCTTTACAAGGTGAGTACCTTATACACTTATAGTACCTTTTTCAATTGATCCGCTGTTTAATAATAAAAACTGATTCTGCTGCTGGGTTGTTCTGAAGTTTTAAAAAATGATCAAGATTTATAAAATGTAATTTTTTTATTTGAATTGCAATTAATTTCATTTTTTAGTTGCATTTAAAATCACGACCCAGTTAAACTGGGATTCAAGGGAAGATGACGTTGATAATATAATTAATTTAATTTTAACATTTTAATTTTTTTGGCCTAAACGTCTCTTGCGACATGTGCAGTTTACTTTTGGTCTATTCTTCAACAATTTCAAACTATATATCGAAATAACAATTTTCAGCTAAACAAAATTTAATATTTCTAAGTAATCTGGTACTTTATGTCCTTTTTGAATTTTATTCGTTGCAAAATACTTCAAACTCAACCTCACAAAATCACACACTGAGCTTTCTATTGCCTTAACATTAACGGTTAGGGTGGTGTAAAGTTCATTTCATGCTTCTTTGGTGACTATTTAAACCACTTGAAGTGGAATTCATACCAGCGAATATCCAAAGCAACGCTATCTTGAAGTGTTGAGACTAACATAAATCAACAGATTTCTTGATGTAGATGCTATATCTTTTTCATACCGGTACAGGTTTTGAGCTAATTGGAAGGCTGAATGGATACCAAACTTGTTGACATGCAAGAAGCCATCGATTCGACTCACAGCCGGGCCGTCTTTGACAGCATCTCTTGTGATTCAGAAACTGACGTTAAACTTGGCTTTTATTTATTTACGTTTTATATTTCTCTGTTAATATGATCTAATTATTATGATGATGATGATGATTATTATTATTATTATTATGATTATGATTATTTACTGGGATTTAGGGGAAGATGATGATGATAATGATGATTATTATTATTATTATTATTATATCTTTGCTGAAAGGTCAAGGTCATGACTCAGTGCTGAGGCAGCGACACTTGCGGGTGATGTTCGCTGGGACGGAGACTGCCACGGATCGGTGGATCGGTTATATGGACGGCGGGATAGAGTCCGGGGAACGAGCCGCCAGGGAGGTCCTGGAGCAGGAAGGGATGCTTCGGGCAGGGGAGTCCATCAACATGGAGGAACCGATGAACGAGGAATTTCTGGATGGAGAGGTGGAAAGAATGTGGATAGAGGATAAGCTGCCCTCTGTGGGTGAGCTGATATGGGTTGCTGCTCTACTGGGGACACTTCTGACGGCCTGGGTGTTAGCAGCAGTTATAAGTTAAACAAAATTCAGTCAAAGTATCTCTCTATATATTTTATCAATAATAATAATAATAATAGTAATAATAATATAGTATATAATAATACTAATATTAATGTTATTATTATTATATTTTATCAAGTGATAAAAGTTAGCAGTAGTTATAGGCTAAACAAAATTCAGTCAAAACGTCTCTCTATAGTATTTTTAATTTTGAAGTTCTGGAGAGAGTCGGTACATATGGACATTGATAAATGTATTAAGAAATAGAAAGAAGAGTTGGATAGGACATATTCTAAGGGGGAAGGTCATTGAATCAGTCATAGTCATAGAAGGCATAGTAGCCTTAAATGAGGTCATAGAAGGTAGAGTGTGAGGAAAAAGAGGCAGGGGCAGGCCGAGATTAGGTATGTTAGATGATTTAAAGACCCACTCATATGTGGAAATGAAGAGGAAAGCGGAAGACGGAGAAGAGTGGAGGCTTTATATACCATGGACTCCCAGTAGGCAGTGCACTAAGAGAGAGAGATAGTATTTAATCAAAGATAGGTTCGAGGTACTCATTTCTACTAACAGTTTACTGTCACGCTCCGCAGAGAGCGCTCAAAATATCAATAATTTGTAATTCAGAAAAGGATATCCTTTATATACACTTTTGAGGTAGTCTATTGTTTGGAAAAGTGTAGCTTCTGAAGTGATTTCCCTTTGTTTTTCTTAGTTCTGGCTTAGTCGCCTCTTACGACACGTGCAGACAAAATAATGTTATTTAATTTGTACAAATTTATTGCAGTATAATCTTATTTAAAGCAAATCTGCTCTATTCTTGCACGTCTTTTCTTGATGGCATCGTCATCGACGAGGCTCAGTAATATATTAATGTAGAATAGATTGCTAATATAATTCGCAAATATGCGCCTAATATTATTTAGCATAATACATGTATATTATATATCTCAATTATCTTTATTGACTACGTATGTCACTCTGGTTTAAAATTCCCAATCGAGTTTGAAACCAAGATAATTTGTATTTACTACTCACCCAGCATTTACGCTAGCTTGAAAACATTACATTGATTTAAATAAATATTTAAATTTAGATTTAGTTATCCTTATATATATATATATATATATATATATATATATATATATATATATATATATATATAATTGATAATATGATACCTGCCAGTAGGCATTGCACTAAGATATATATATATATATATATATATATATATATATATATATATATATATATATATTCATTTCTATAGTTTTATATTTATATAAATATTACAAGTTTATTTCAGTATCCTGAATTATTTGATAATTTTGACTACTCAGATACGGCACTATTCATTAATTAATTTTTGAATAAGTTAAATAGGTTTTATTTATATTAAAACAATACATATTGCTACTTTTCTCGACATTTTCTTTTCTTCTTTCCATCTCTGACTAGCATACTGCACTCTAAAATCTGTAGTCGCGTTCACATATTTCTGTGAATGCATTTGCTGAAATGTTCTAGCGGAATACAACTGCATATACATGTACTTTTATATTGCGTCTGAGACGTCCCTGACATCACCCTCGGATGAAGAGCCAAACATTAAATCTTCAATGTAGTATCATTCGAGGTTAATAAGTTTAAAAATGAACAGTAGTTATTGAGCGCTTAAGTCTTACAAGCGATTTAAGCTCTTTTACTATCATCATTTTATAGAACGTCACAAATTTAAATGTTTTCATCTTATCTATTTTTAATTCTATGAAAATAGCGCCGTATAACAGTAAAATGTAACATCTGTCATCGAACAATTGAAATTACTAACATATTCTATCAAGTAGGCATCCCGTTGAAACTCAATTAAAATATATTTAGTACTTAATGTTAGCTTTTCAAACCTTTTAAACCTTTAATGGCCAGCTATGTTATTCTAGGAATTAACTTCTTCTTGATTATGTACTTCAGAAGACCAGTATTAGAAAATCAAGGCGACAATTTCACCAGTTAAAATTAAAATTTCATCAGTTATAATTAGTGAAATGGTTGCGACAGTTGGCAACACGAACACTATTAGACCATACAGAAAACAACAATCATAAACTAATATAAATCAAAACAAATTTTACATTTACAAAACGCGATAATTATTAAGAAAGGATCATCGAGAACGATTACGATAGGTCATTAACCTTTTAAATGCCTCGTTCACTGATAGCCGTGGTCATCCAGCTTTTTATAATAATATTTTGACTCAGTTTTCGAAGAGCAATATCTTCTATCATGCGGTTTGCTTTAGTAATTGCTTCACTCAGTTCAATGTTTGATATTTCCAGTAAACGTGTAAAAACTCGTAGATTCAGCCGATACACTTAATCTAGTGCATCGACCCTCTTGTTGTTTTACTACTTGATCATGCACAATTGCACATGCAGTATACTGTCTATTGTCCTGCTATTTCATTTTCTAAAATCGATAACCTATGGATCAAAAAATTGAATAAGTTTATTAACTGCTCATACATTAACTGCCAGTAATAATCATACATAATACTGAAATTTAAAAATAAATAGATAATCATTTTATTTAGTAATACTGGTAGCCTAATACAGGTGTTCCATGTGGAGCGTGGAAGCATAGTCTGACTATGAATATGTAGGCTACCTTGGACTTGCCATTTGCGAAACAATATAACGAGAATAATACTTGGTCATGATAATGAACAAGTATTATTCTCTCATCTTACATTAGTATAATGTTATATAATAAACTAATAATAATATACATGTACATGTATAGTAGTACTGGAATACATGTAGCTCATAGCTTCCACCGTCTGTCAGCGCGTTATGCAACAAACTTTTGTTGCTTTTAATATTCTGATATCAACCATAACTTTCGATGTCTGTAAATTAAGTGCTCTCCAAACTTACATTTAATTACGCCTTTTAGTTGGACTTTGACTATTGTCGTCACTGTCATCATCATCATCACCATCATCATCATCATCATCTTCCCTGTCGTCACACAATAAAGTCTTTTAGGTCAATTTATTTTCTAGATGGCATCAACAAAGATTGCACGTGTAGAATAATAAAAACACTAAAATGTGACAATCCAACATCAGCTCCAATCTTCCAGATCTCCTAATAAATTAAAATTTTTCAATGTCTCTATAACTGTTAGACTACAACATGTGATCATTGCTCCACCCATCAACGATCCTTTCATTTGTTTCTATTTAGTACAGCAGTAGCACGTCCCGCTGCGGAGAGGCGTCATGCCTCGGACTCGGGATATATCATCGGCCCGGTCCAGATCTGCATCGACTCGCAGCCGGACGGGAAGTAGGAGTCACCAGCGAGCCAAAGGCAGGGCCAAGAGCCGGGCCCGTAGTCAGACCCGAAGCCGGTCTAGAAACTCCACGCGTAGCCGGGCCCCGAATAAATCCCGCCAATTTATGAGCTCGACTGGCTGTCTTAGGCCCCCACCTAAGGCTCGGCCTAGAGTCAAACGTCAGACAAAAGCCAAAGCCAGACCAAGGACTAAGACCAAATCAAGGGCTAAGACCAAGCCTAGGGCCAAGGCCAAACCAAGGGCCAAGACAGGAGCCAAGCGTTGTACAGCTGGAAGAAAATCAGGAAATAAAACAACGGTCTACCATCATCATCATGTACGTAGGACCCATTAAACTATGAGAATATTGTTCTGATGCTTTCATATCATGCAGGGGCAATATTTCTCCACAGGATATCAATAATTGTAAATATTTCTTAAAGAGTTCACCATTGGCTCTTATATCTAAATTCACATGGTTTAATTTTCACTGCAAGTTAATTTTTTATGTAATTAATATTATATTTGGGTGCTAAATGAAAGCAATTGCAGAAGGTAACAATTGTGGGCAGTACTAAGAGAAAGAAGCGGCTATAGTTACGATTGGGATATAATTGAAGAAGTAAAGCAAACTACCTATCACTAAATTTTCAAAATGTACTTGAGAAATTTAAATTATGGTTTTTAAAAGTATAAGCGTTTTAATTCATTATTGGTTGATAAACGTCTTTTTCTTCAATCTGACAAGAGACAGGAAAAGATGGTCTTTTTCGTCAGGCAAACACTAAAGAGACAAAGAGAGAGAGAGAGAGAGAGAGAGAGAGAGAGAGAGAGATCTGCAAACCTAAATAAATGATGTGAACCGTATATCAGGCGTACCATGAAGATATTATAAAGGCTACAGTTTTCACACTTTTCTGTTACAGGCTTCTTAATGTCAATTTTATAGCAAATTTAAAAAACGAAATTTACATTGAATGAAATTTAACATTTAAAAAGTCAATTAAAGAATGAAAATATTAACCAACGTGCGGTGCATTATTCCAGTATGCTGCAGTAAAGCTCGGTTCGGAGCTTTTTCAGTTCGTTTTGTACAACGTGAAAAAGTTAGTAATTTTAGGTTTAATTAGTAGCAATCTGGCTTAAAAAATTAGTATTGTTTAGACGAATTAGGAAAATTCATAGCGTTTAAGCGAGAAAGTCGTTCAACAAGGATATAGGCCTAACAAGATATTTCATCATTAGTAGCACAAATACGCCATCAACCGTTTAAAGTGTTTGTTTCCTTAAACATACAGCCACCCCACCTTACATAGTCCACATCCTTGTTGTCCTCATCTCTTTCTCTCGCCTAACCATGCCTGCGCAGCCTATCTCCTACTTGCTTCTGAGAAAGACTGCTTTAATTAATTGATTAATTAATTAATTAATTGAGTAATTAATTAGTTAATTGATTAATTAATTAATTAATTGAGTAGTTAATTAGTTAATTGATTAATTAATTAATTAAAATATTTGTTTATTTATGAAAGTCGTGTCGACCACTAGAAGGCGTTGGGGTATTGATAAACATATAAAGTATGACTTTATGGATAAAAACTTAGAATTAAATGAAAAGTCAGGGCTAATGTTATCATGGGATGAGAATAGTAGAGTTAAGACTAGTTCTCTTTACAATCATTGACTGCAAGTAGAATACAAATCCAGCAATCCATCAATCAATCAATCAAAAAACCAATAAGTCAACCAATAAATCAATCAATCAATCAGTCAATTACTCGATTAATCAATCAAAAACCAATAAATCAACCTATAAAACAATCAATCAATCGATTAAGCAATGAATCAACGAATTAATCAATATTATATATATATATATATATATATATATATATATAGTCATGCCCAAAAGTTTGAGATCAGTAGAAAAAAATCGTATTTAATGATTTCCTTCTTATTTTGCTTTAAAATGCAGCAACATTTACACTTTCTGATTATGTCTTGTTGTAAGAAAAGACATAATTTAGGTTTTTTATCCTGTTTGGGATTTTTATATGCATATTTTGTGCAAATATTGCTCGATTTGGAGCGTATTAAGAGAATTTTATGCCATATTTGGCCTATAACCCGGTTTATAGTCATTCGGCCTATAGTCATTTTTGCCACAGTGTATTATAATACTCACCTAGAATTCTACCTAATGCTGTAATATCGCTCAGACTATAATACTATGTGCTGAATATTGTTCTGTTTTTCTTCAGAGCTGTAAATTATCATATTTGTATATTCAAACTTAACATGGGTCGAAACCCTGAAATTTCGGTAGAAGCGCGCCAAAAACATTTTTGCTCCAGTACATGGGTCAGAGCAACCAGTAGACAGTCCTGATTGAAGCAAGGGTAAGCACACGAACCATTAGAAGACGTTTGTTTGAGGGTGGATTGAAGTCAAGACCAGCATTGAAGCCTCTGCTTCAAAGAAGATCATTCGAGATAGAATGGCGTTTTGTCGCAAATAACGCAATTGGTCTGCAGATGATTGGGAAGGCGTACTATTTTCAGACGAGTCAACTTTCACACAATTTTACCCTTTTTCCAGGCATGTAATACGACCATTTGGGAAGATAAATGATCCAAGTATTGTACCAGTGCTGTCAAACATTGTGCCAAGCTGATGGTTTAGGGATCTTTTTCAGGGAAGGGCGGCCGTGCGGGAATCTGGTTCACGGAGTAAGGCACAACAAGCAATGCTGTCTACGAAGGTATTCTAGAAGATAAAGTCCTGACTTTTAGAAGTATACATGATGTAGAATACTTCCAACATAATGACGCGCCATGTCATATGGCAAACACTATTACAACATGGCTCGCGGCCAATGATGTACCCATGATTGGTCCTTGGCCGGGATCATCACCTGACCTAAACCCGACAGAAAATCTTTGGATACAGATGAATAGAAAGGTTGCTGCACACAATCCTTCCCCTTTCAGCAGCTAAAAGAGGTGGCGAAAAGAGTTTTGATAACAGAAACTTCGCTGAGAACTGTAACGCATTAGTCCGCTCCAAGCCTCGCCGCATTGCAGACGTCCTGGCCGTGAAGGGAAAACACACTAAATCACTAAATACTGACTATCTAGGTCAATCAGCACATCTGTGACTATATTATAGCAATGTTATCATTTCTATATGATATGTGTATTGTTTTAAGATGATGTACTTATTAAATACAGAAGAAAACAATGATTTTACCATAATTTTCTTAAAAAAATCGACTGATCTCAAACTTTTGGCCATGCTGTATATATATACACGCGTATATATAAAATTATTTATTTATATATTTACATTATATATATACATATATATATATAATATAATATATATATATACACGTATATATATATATATACCTATATATATATATATATATATATATATATATATATATATATATATATATATATCTATAGTTTATTTCAATAATAAATGACACACCGAAAAAATCTTACGCAGTAAGAAAAGAAATAAAAGAACTGTTCAACAGATATGCACTTTTAATGAATTATGCAGAAAGAAAGCGGAGACTGGGCGGCCTATAAGAGACGTATGAGGAGAGAAGGCTGCAGCGCCAGGGGTTGCAAGCACGATGCCTGTGACCTGCCTGCCCTCAATCGCTACGTGGCCCTGGACTGCGAGTTTGTGTCTGTTAAGGGAGACCACAACGCACTAGGTTGTTAATAATCAATCACTGATATCAATCAATCAATTCGTGCTTTATTGATATCAGTGATTGATTATACGAGTTGTGTTTATTAAGGGAGACCAAAACGCCCTGGGTAGTTAATAATCAATCACTGATATCAATAAGCGTTGGTGAAGCTAAGGTTAATGTCAGTTTCCTCACTCGAAAGCGATGTCAGTGATGGGCGAGCCCAGGATTTGAACCATCACATTCTGATCCGCGATCGAATACCATACCGATATCTAATAAATCAATTTGTGCATGCATAAATCTAAATCTGCTGAATCTTGAGTCAATCTTTTGTGGTATCCCTCTTCCTGATGATTTGTTTAGTTTCTAATTAAGTATGCTACTTTTTTGTTTGTTATGACATGGAAAACAAATAAGAAGATTTAAAAAAGTTTATTTAATAATAAATACTTTTACCCTGCGTTGAGCCCGAGTGTGGTTGAGACCGCTGCTGAATAGGGCAACAGCAAAGCAAGCTGACACGTGTAGGTAAGAGAACTATAGGCTGCATTAAGGTGTGGATAAGGCATAGCAATTTGTGAAGGTATTAACTCGTTAATTGATGGCGTGCTCTTTATAGAGCGTGAAAAGCAGCATATGAGTAGAAATATGTACCTTGGAACTGCCGCTTGGTAGAACATTAGAAAGAGAGAACTTCTGTTATCAATAAAATATTTTAAGAACAGAAAAAAATAAGCCAAAACTGAAAGTTAAGAATTTTAGCAAAATAAAAATAATATCTATTTATCAATTTATTTATATATTTCTTTATTTATTTATCTAATAAATACTAGAGATGGGAATCGAACCGAACCCGAACCGAATCCTAAAATCTGGAATTTTGACCGAACCGAACCGAACCCGAACCCAGACTCTGGCTTTGTCCAAACCGAACCGATCACTTGGAGTTCCTCTCTCCTTCGCCAGCTTCAGGAGAAAAGAACACTTATCTTTTCAGCAATTTTTCAGAGTTCATTAAGATAATATGGAGAATGTGTGACCTTATATAAAGATTATAAGAACAATACACATATCGTTTAGTTTTTGTATTTAAATGTCTTGAGTATCTAAAAGCATATATTCAGGTAAGGCCGGTTTCGACACAAATTTCAAAATTAATAGCAGATATTGATACAAAGGAAATGATAGCATTACGAAGGAATGCTAGCGGGAAGCGAGACTGATCTACAGATGATAATGGATAGTCTGAATGATACGGCATTGAAATATGGAATTAAGATTAACATCAAAGAGACAAAAGTGATGAGAGTATCCCAGAATAGAGATGAAGTCAATATGATAATAAGTGTTACGAAATTGGAACAGGCAAGGAGTTTCAAATATTTAGGTCATACTATAGCAGATGATGGGAAAGATGGGAAATGTGCGACTGAAGTATACATGTATAGTAGGATTGCACAAGCAATAGGATTAGGAAGCAGAAGCCTTCGATAACAGGAAAGAACTTTTAACAAAAAGCCTAAAGAAAGACACTGAGATAAAAATAGCGAAAACCTTTGTATGGACCACGCTATTGTATGGATGTGAGACATGGACTTTAAGGAAGGTAGATATTAGGAAACTGGAGGCATTGGAAATGTGGATTTGGAGAATTATCTGGACTCTAATAAACTATTAGTTTCAAATTTGAAACCTTTAGAAGGTAAATAATGAAGTTTATTACTGGTTCAGTTGACAGCAAAAGGTATATAATGTGATCACTTTTCTGTGGAAGTAAACGTGCTTAACAAATTGTCCTTATTTAACCATTTTATGTTAATAAATTGCACTTTGTCTCAGAAATATTGAATCAAATTTAAACCAAGGCATTTCCACTTAATTTTAAACGTTTATAATATATAGGCCTAGTGACAAAATTTATTTTGAAATTTCTGAAGTATTCTATTTGTTGATTATAATCAAGGAGAATTTTTCATAAACAGTAATAAAGAGATACAATAATAAAGCTAAATATCTATTTTTTGAACCTTTGTTGGTCAACTTACAATATTTTAAGAAATATTGCAATGTACAGGAATAAATACCACCTCTCTTTTTTCATTGTCATATTTTTAGTCAGATGATAAGTGTGGCAGTTATGAATTCATGTATTTTTAAGCACAATTAGCAGAAACAATTTTAAACATGTTTATCATAACCATGATTATTATAGGTAATGTGAAATAATTGCAACATTATCCAAACCAAACCATTTCGAACTCGAATCGAACTCTTGCGAGGTGGAAAGCAAGCCGAACCCGAACCGAACCCGAACTCTAAAATTGTCAACTGCGAACCGAACCCGAACCGAACTTTCATTTTCAACGAACCTAACTAAACCGAACTCTCAAATTGTCAACTGCTAACCGAACCCGGACCGAACCGAACTTTCATTTTCAAAGAACCGAATCGAACCGAACTCTGGAAATTCATAAAATTCCCATCTCTAATAAATACACCAAAGGGGTCAAAAATATAATATAATGAATATAGTAAATATAATATATTAATTATGTATGAATTAAATATAATTTATATAATAATGCTCATAGTAAATATAACATAATAATTATATTATATTTAATATAATAGAGGCAGAGGCAGGCCGAGGTTAGGAATGTTAGATGATTTAAATACCCACTCATATGTGGACAAGAAGAGGAAAGCAGAAGACAGAGAACCTTGGAGGCGCTATATACCGTGGACCTGTTAGTAGGCAGTGAACTAAAAGAGAGAGAATACAATGATTATAGTAAAACAAATCTGGTTAACCTATCCCTGCACCCATTGTTTGGCTCAGGTCGCTGTAGCATAGTAGACGCGGCAGGGAGGATCCTGATGGACGAATACTCGAGGCCCAGGAAGAGAGGCACCACCAAGGCTCAGTGGCAGGGTATCCATGCTAAAGGAAACGACGAGGCACTGCCATTTACCAGAGTTCGTCTTCTCGCCAAAACCATCCTCAAGGTATTGCTCTAGTCTCCCTCTAGCTGTCCCTTTCTCCTCTCAGTACTTTCTTTGTAAACTTAAGCCTAGGTTTCGTTTAATATGCTTCGTATAATAATAATAAAATAATAATGATAATAAATAATAAATGAAGGTTTAGCGTCCATTTCCTCATCCAGGGATGATGTCAGGGACGTCCCCAACAGCACACATCACTACAGATCAATTCACCCAGACCAATCTGCGAAAGAAATGTGCTGAGGAGAAGTAAGGTCCTAAACGAAAGCCAGTCCGGTGATCAAAAAAAGGTCAAGGTAGATTGATTATGTCTATGGTGGGAAAATGTAAGTTTTAAGCTTGCTAGAGAATGTTGAAAGAGAAAAACAAGAGCGAAAATTAGCAGGTAAAGAGTTCCAGATTGTGGGTGCTGCGTAAGAAAATGAACGTCTGCCCAATGACGTGAGAATATTTGGAACTGAGAGAAGATTGACATCGGTGGAGCGAAGTGCACGTGAGGGACGATAGGGAAGAAGAATTTCAGATAAGTAGGAAGGCTTGCCAAATCGCAGAGTTTTGAAGGTTAATAGAGCTATTTTATATTTTATGCGTTAATTAACAGGGAGCCAGTGAAGTCTGCGAAGTAGAGACAGAGAGCGCAATTAAAGTCGAGAGGACTTACAAACAACACGTGCAAGAGAATTTTGGACGTGCTGCAAACGGTTGAGAGAAGAAGTAGGCAACCCATGTAATAATGAATTACAGTAGTCGAGCTTTGAATGAACTATAGAATTAGAAAGAATAGTGGCTGAATTTCTAGTAAGGGATGGACGTATTTGCCTAATCTGACGAATCTGAAAGAAAGAGGCGCGACAAACAGAAGAGATATGGGATTTAAAGTCAAGGTTTTCATCAAATATGACTCCAAGGTTTTTGACGGATCGAGAAGGTGAAAGAGAAGATTCTGAAAATTAACAGAGTTATTGGTAATTTTACTTCTTTGCTAAGGAGTGCCAATTAAAAGGTATTCCGTTTTGGAGGGATTAACAGCAAGACGGTTAGCACAAAACCAGGAATAAACTATGTATAGAATGTATGAGAGATGAGCCAGTTTCTGATCGGAATCATGATTAGAAATGGAAATATATAGTTGTGTGTCGTCTGCATAGAAATGAAAATTTATGGATGACTGAGCAAGCAGAGAGCTAAGAGGAGTGATATATAAAGAGAAGAGCAATGGACCTAACACTGAACCTTGAGGAACACCGCGTAGGAGGGGTAGTTCAGAAGAGCGATTTTGACCAATAACAACCGATTGTGTGCGACATGAGAGATATGATGTGAGAAGGGAAAAAGCAGAATCGGAAAATGCCAAAACAAGATTTAAGCCTATTTATTAGGATGCCATGGTCAATTGTATCAAAGGCAGCAGAGATATCTAGAAGAACCAAGGCAGAAACCTGTTTACTACTCATGGCCAAGCTAAGATCATTATGTATACGAAGAAGAGCGTAAGAAATAATAATAATAATAATAATAATAATAACAGTTGAATTGCTAATGTCACTAATGACAAACATCGAGCACTATTGAGACAAATCTAAGCTGGTGATCAAAAAGGGTCCAGAAATGATGTAAATTCCTAAATCCAGAAAATTAGTCAGAGATAATGTTACAAATTTCCGTAATATAAACTTATAAAGATAATAATAGTATAATGTCATGTTGTTACATTTCTTTCTTCAGTTCACCTTCAATTGATTTACTGTACTTGTACAAGTGCATTCGTTTTAACCTGTCACTACGTTATGTCTTTCATTTGCCCAACTTTCAAAATTTCAAATGACCCTGTGTCTTACAGAATTTAAAATTTCAATTTGACTATTTTGAAATGCTTTGTCTTATAATATAAAGAAATATCCTGTACCATAGCATGTTAAATAAGCTATTCTCATATGTTCTGTATTAAAGATACACATTCTTACCTTTCTTCAGGGAAATGTTTTCTCAAACGCATTCTAATACCTTCTTGGTGATACATTGCAACACTAATATTGTTAATTAAGCTTCAATAATTAGCAGTCAGTTTCGAACTGATTTGATAATTTTAAATATTTGTTTCTCTTAGTAGCATTGCCAAATTATCAACTGCCTATTTTTGATTATAATTGTACCATAAAAATGTAACAATTGCAAGGAATCTAAAAACCTGTGCAGTTTCATATGGACTAGGCACAAAACGACACCACAAAAACAGTACACATAAACAGTACACCAATGTGAATCAAAGGCATAAGCATAATATTATATGCGGAGTCGTCACCACATTTGACTGCATGATTGTGGGATTAGCTTATTCATTTAATGACTCAGTGATTCATATAATGATTCATCGATAGATAGACTGATTGATTTCTAGAATAAGATTCTAGTTGGACACGCCGTTCAGAGTGACCTTAAAGCTCTGAATCTAAAGCACGATGATGATGATACTCGTGACACGAGTTTCTACGTACCACTGAGAGAGCTCGCCCGTCTAAATACCGACCTGTGTCCGGCTCTCAGAGTCCTAGCTAAACAACTCCTAGGTGCGAGGATTTATCTCATTCAATCAGTCAATCAATCAATCAGTCAGTCAACCAGTGCGTCTGTTTGTCTGTCTGTTAGTCAAGTAGTCAGGCAATCAGTCAATCAATCAATCAATCAATCAGTCAGTCAGTCAGCCTGACTGTCTTTCCGTCTGTCTGTTAGTCAGACAGTTAGTCAATCAATCAGTCAATCCGTCAGCCAGTGTGTCTGTCTGTTAGTCAAGCAGGCAATCAATCAGTCAATCAATCAGTCTGTCTGTCTGTCCGTCTGTCTGTTAGTCAAGCGGTCAGGCAATCAATCAATCAATCAATCATCAATCAATCAGTCAGTCAACCAGCCTGGCTGTCTTTCCGTCTGTCTGTTAGTCAGACAGTCAGTCAATCAATCAATCAATCAATCAATCAATCAATCAATCAATCAATCAATCAATCAATCAATCAATTAATCAATCAATCAATCAATCAATGATCCATCAATCAATCAATCAATGTATCATTCAATTAATCATCGCGCATCCTATAGATCGATAAAACACTGATCAACTTGTTCATTGATTCTTTAATAAATCATTTAATCTCTTTCATCTGTCTAACTAGTTATCTTCATCATTCCTATCTTACTTTAATTTCAGAAAGCTATATGTTCCTCGCTGAACAACTTCCATGAAAACTGTATTCTTTTCTAGAATTGTTTAGAATTTTAGAATGAGTCTTTATGTTCACCTTTTCTCACTCTTTTCTCTCTTTCCGTCTAACTCTTTTTCTCTTTCTCCCTCATTCTCTCTCCCTCACATTCTCCCCCTCTCTCCCCCTCCCTCTCTCTCTTTCTTCGTTATTCTCATTAGCATATGACAGATCCCGATCATAATTTATTTGCTACACGTATATGTACAACTATATACATCGCATCATATTTGAAATATTCGTCATACGTCCTAGAAGCAAGATATGCACAACAGTCACAGTTCAACTATCAATATTGTTTACTTTACTGCTGCTCTATAAAGATTCAGAGAATCTGGGAATTTTTGCAGATCGTCTTATTTTTTAATGAACCTGTCGCTAGACAATACACTGAGGTGACCTCTATGATATTATGTGCCCTAATATTCTCTTATTATCTCTGACATCATCCTAAAATTTCCTTATTGGGGCACACGTTAGAGTCTCCGGCCCTCTGGGTCCTTTTTCATTTCATGCGAATTGCTGTATTTTGTGAGACTTTTCAAGTTTATTGTGTGACATGATTGAATCATTTTAAATAAAATAAAATAAAATTTGATGTCTTGGACCCGCAGGAAGAACGATCCAGAAGACTGAGCACTGTTCGGTGGAGGACGCCCAGGCCACGATGGACGTCTTCCTCATCGTGAGGAAGAGGTGGGAGCGAGAGCTGCTGGACTCGAGGCATGAGGATTGCAGTGGATCGGGAGAGGCAGACGAAGAGGAAGGGAAAGAGGAGGAAGAGAGTGATGATAGCAGGAGTGGAAGGAGGAATATGAAGCAGAACAAAGGCAGCAGTGCAGTGCAGGCTAGGAGAGGAAAATCAAATGCTGCTAGCAGGAATCGCAAATCAAACAGCAACAACAACAGCAACATCGACTGTTGTCCATACAGCGACGAAGATAACACGAATTTCCATCTTTCGGAGATCGCCTTCAGTCAGATGAACCTTGGTAGAGAGAACGCCGGTCTAAGGCTGGGACTAGCTGAACCGACCATTAGTGTTGTTGAGAGCAAGGACATCTGCTCCAGAGATCCCACAGTCTGGCTGGAGTATCGATCCCGTACAGATTTTGACGGGTCTGATAACGAAAGCGTCACGTCTGATTCTGAACACGCCTGTGGACCGTCTCATAAACACTCAGCGCACGGTTGTGGCGAATCGGTCAATCGTCTCGGCAGCGGATTCATGGATGGCCGACAGGAATCTGTAGCAGATCAGTCTCTTATGGGTCCTCAGTCGTCATCTGAATGTCATTTTGACTTAATGTCATTCCTCTGCGATACTCTACCTGATGATTCTGACGAGAAAACGTCTGACGATAACCACGATAACGTCGCACATTGCGATAATGAAAATCTCAGAGGAGCTTCTAAATTCCCTCCTGACAATTCTGATGACTCAACGAAATTTCCTCTTGATGATCGCTGCCACTACTCGAAATTACGTTCAGATATTCCCAGCGACATAATAAATGACGCGACCTACGACTCTGACGCCATGAAGTATCGTGAAGCAACTCACTCTGACGTCATGAAGTGTCGTGAAGCAACTCACTATGACGTCAGAAATCTCTCAAGCTCTGACGTAAGAAAGGAAGAAACTACGGGAATCGGCTCTGTAATAGTGAACACCAGTATAGTCTGGTTGATCTTCTGGCTGATACTTTGATGCTATGATACTTTTTCACGCTCAGGATTAGAATGAATGAAAGACAGATGATCAACATCAACCAATCCACCAGTTAATGTATTTATTAAGTGCACTGTTTCTAAAAAGCCAAATAGTTTAAATAAAGCTAGGATACCTAGAAACATATATTTCGGCAATAGATTAAAATTTGAGAATTGAATTGGTAGGCATATTTTACAAAAAGTACAAATGTTAGTTTTGGGAGGAATGAAAATAATACCGTAAAAATGAAAACTAGAAAATATTGCTAAACTTATTAAAATATCAAGTGAAGTATTGCTGCTGCGACAGTGTAAGAACTCTATGGAAATATGACAGATTTATAGGAAATATTTTACTTCTCTTCAATCAGCGCTCCTGCTTTTAAATTTTCAAATAACTATATAATTTAGTACTCCTAGTTTGGACTTCCTATAATTATTCCCCTTTCATTTTTTTTTTTTTTTTCCTATATAAAAACTATCCCTTCCTCTAGGAACATTAGTTTGAGCAACGTTTCTAACATCTAAAAGCACGTACATGTAAGTGCAGGCCAATTTTGCCAAACCTTTATGATACCGTACTCAATTAATTTCTTTGCAATTTGATAAGTCAATGTTGTCTACTACAGGCTTTTTCATTGCTACACTTCGAAGCTTCTGGTTTCTTTATAATCTTTTTATTCATATCTGATACTTTATATTTGAATACTTTTCACCGTATATCACTGTCATATAGTTACAATGCAGCCGGTCATTATGACCCCAGTAAAGGTTTAAGTTTTTAACTTCTTGTATTGCTAAATTATTGATTTTGTTAAATTATTAAAATCTCTTTCAGAATTAATAAGAATTATTGGAGTGACTGCATATTAGTAACATTTAAGTATTATTATTAAAAGCATTGATTCTGGCAATTAACGTAAAGTGTAATAATCGAACTTTTACGGTGTAACATCATGCGTCGGGTTTACTGTTAAATATTTTATTTGATTTGTTAGAAAAGTCAATTTATAGTATTAATAGTATGATTTATTGTAAAATTGATTTAGATGGCTAAGCAAATATGATTTATTATAACCAAACTTGGTTTAGAATTCACATATGCGGAATATATGCATGTACAGTATGCAGTATTTATTTATTTCGATTTGGTTACGCACTAGACAGTAAGTCATGCTATAGTTTCATTGCTTATGTTACCGAGTTATGTAGTTATTTTCGCTATTTTCTTCCATGATTATAGTAATCATTGCCGCCTATATAAACTGAACCAACCCGTGCAGTCTATTTCAATTTGCTTTTAATTTATTGACTACAGCAATTAGCAGCAATCATGGTCATTGTTTAATTTAAGCCTCTCTGTCAACGCTCAATATTCTGTTCTCCAAACATGTAGATCCAAAGCTGCGTATATTTCTGAGTATAAACTGCGTCTAAACGGTACATTTCTAAATATTTAAATAATAATACACGTTTAACGACCTTTTCGTCCTACAAAGATGATATTCGTATTTTAAACAAATCCAAGTTTCAACTAGTAATAACTAATATATGTATAGCCTAATCTTTCTTATTTAAATAATTATGGACGTGGCAATCTTATTGAATGGGCTTAAAAATCTACTCAGATTTGACTCGTATATCTACACATTTCGCATGTCAACTCCTCATAAACAGCATCAACAATTACAACAACATCAACATCAGAAACATTTTCAACATTTAAATCAATTTAAATACATTAACGTATAATTAATTGCATCAATTTGGTACTGTTTGGTAATCGGTGTGAGGAATTAGATTAAACATGTTTATTTGATTATATATTTGCATTTAATTATATAAGGCTACCCGTGTTGTGTCCGTGTTACTGGAGAACATACAAACCATGGACAGCACGAGTCGCAAAAGGGCGACAAAGTACTAAGATCTAAACCAAAGTCAGAAAGGGCTTTCGGTTGGAGAGTGCCATATGCTTCAGAAACCCCTACATAATTTTGTAACCCCGACTCTAGTTAAACTAGGATTCAAGGGAAAATGAAGGTGATGATGATTTGCTTTTAAATATATATTTACTCTCGACGAAATGTATTGTACGCGCAGGGGCAAAAATGAAATATAAAAAATTAGAGCATATAACCTGTAAAATCGCATACTTAATTAATAATTGTTAATATTATTATTGTTTGTGTATATTATTATTATTATTTTAATTTATGTTTTATTTTTACCCCGAGTTTAAAGAACCCGAGGTTTGATAAAAACCCTTCAAGCAATACGTGCAATATCGCCGCCCGGCTACTAGAGGTCATCAAGCGGTTTAAAAGAATTACTACGTTAAATCTTTGCAAGGTCACGGAAAGCCTTTCTTTCCTTTCCCAAAGGAAGGAGGTCTCTCGCTTGTCGCCGGTTTGCTCTGTAATAAGTTTACCTATGCCATTAATGAAGTCAACTCCATCGGGATTCATGAGGCCCATGGTTTCAATGGCCACCGGATCAACTTTATAACCTAAGGACAGGTCATGGTATTTAACCATTTTCTTCTTCTTATTATTATTATTATTACTACTAAAAAAAGCTAAGGTTAACGTCAATTTCCTCACTCGAAAGCGATGTCAGCGACGGGCGAGCCCGGGATAATTATAATTATAATTAATATTAATCTTAATATTATTATTATTATTATTTGTATTATTATTATTATATGTTCTTTAGCAGTGCTCAAGTAAAAGTTTTTAGCGGTGCGCACAGAAAAGGTCCTAAACAGTCAGCCGGTACTTAACCTTTCTGCTAAGCTTTATTCCTTATTAGTCTTATAATAATTCCCTCCAAAACGCAGACTAGCATGTCACCAAACACGTAGATGCCATTGATGATGCTCTCTCTTCAGTGCACTGCCAAGTGGCAGGTTCAAGGTACATATTCATACTCAAATTATGCTTTCTCCCTCCTTAGATCAACAAGTTAATCCCTTCACAAAGACTATGCCTTATACATACCTTATGTAGCCTGTAGCTTGGTAAAAGTATGGCTTCTGAGGTGGTTTCCCGTTGCCTTCCTCAGATTCCTTCCTCAGGTTCAGATTCCTTCCTTCGTTGATGATGATGCCTTTTGCTAAATCAATAGTGATCGACTCTTTACCCCTGGTTGTTCTAGAAAACATAGTAATAGCCCAACCGAAATTTGTATATTGAAAAATGGCTACCAAAGCAGATACTGAACAGTGACATTGGAAGATAGCCTAAGAAATCATACTTTAATGAATCAAAGACTTCACTAAATTGGGTTAAAACATAAACCTACTTTTGTGATTGGATCTATGTCAGTTTACTGGAGTCTCCTTAACTGCTATATAGATTGTTGGTATGAATACAAAAAATACTTCAGTAACTTGTGAAAATATCTGATAATCCTGTCCGGAATTTGATTAAAACTTTGACTTTTTCAATAAACAGTGAATTTAGTCTATATATTTTTAGTTTATTTTATCACACACCAACAAAGCATTAAAATATCTACTTTCATCCATTAATACACAAAGCAACTACGACGTCAAAATCAACTATAGATGAAAATGAGTGTGGGTTATATCAGAAGTCTCTTACTCTGGGCTGACAACCGTTACTCTTTCACAAACCTCCGCGCATCTTTATGACAACAGTATAGAAGTGTAGCTCTACGGCGACAATCTCATGGAGTGCGCAAAACTTTCGTAGTGATCGCAGAGATTTCGCTTACATGGTATTGCATTTTAGTTTCATACAATGTAGCTTTATTAGGCTCTCTTTTCAGCCAGCAGAGGGCTTGATGAAATACCGAGCTCGACACGCTTCAGAGAACATATCTTCTTTATCTCACGTCACACACCCGTTACGTTCGGTTGATCTCATATTACGCCCAACAAAACAAAACTCATTGTGTTGATCTTCATCAAATGAATCGATCTGAATGTATTAAGTATCAATTATACGGGTCTGTGTGAATATTGAAGGTGTCTGCAAGTGATGAATAAAGTGAAGTATACCGTGTCTTTTGTTTAGTTAATATCAATCTACTACAGCAATAAAATATCATATTTTATTATGGATTTATGAATAGTCAGGATGACAACACTTTTGTTGATTAGCACGAGGTCATGGGTTCTATTCACAGTAGTTTAATGTTTGACAGCATCTTTGAGGTGATACAGATCAGCCGTAAATTTAGCTTTAGCTTTTTTGTGCAAGTGCATCCAATTTCAAATCATTTACTTATATTATAAGGTATGCATGTTCGCAAATTTCGATTAGGAACTATTCTATGTTCTAACGTAATGGGCTTCTTCGTTATAATAGGAGGCAGCTGTTCACACATTAAAGTAAATTTATACATGTAGTTCATATTTTTATTTTAGTGCGCCTATTTAAACTCTGTATTATATTATCAATAGACGTTCACATGGATATTCCACGAGGCTTGTATGCAATTAGTATCAAATTAGTATTAGTAAATACTTTTCAAAAGTATTTTGAAAATCTAAAAGTAGTTTTTTGAAAATAATTTTCTAAAATACCTCTTTGAAGAGATTGTCCAGCCAATGAGGTGCACAAATGACATGATAATATGCACACAGTTGGTTAAAATATTATACTAAAATTTCAAAATAACATATTAAAAAAGTTAAATTACTGCTTAAATATTATTAAAATCTAATACAAATTTAAATGTAAGGCCTCTTTAATAATTTAAATGATTAAATAAGAAATGTTATTCATTTATATGTACTTTGAAATAACTGCATGTTTCTACCTAAAGAAAACTAATTATTCCATTATTAATAGTTTGACCAAAAGATCATTCCTTAATGAGATAAAACTAATATAGATGCGAGACGTTCTTGAAAATTAATTGTTATCAGAGATATACACGCAGATAAATTTAAGATTTATCTGCGTGAATATCTGTGATCATATGGTTTGCTTTTGGTGGTTCTCTATTTTCTATTCAGTTAATTCTACAAAAGTAATAAAGTAAATAAACTTACCCGTGCAGTATATTGGTTGTATTATCACTATTTTGTTGCACCTCTGAGTCATATTAACGTAGGAGACGCTATACTGTGCGAGCTTGTTATTGTACTGTATTGCATCAATACGCATGTAACATACAAATACCACGAGTGGTAACACACCCAATATTCCACAAAGGATAGCCAAATGCAGACAATACCAGAGCTAAGCCCCTATAAATATTTAGCCTTTCATCTCTCTTTTATCCATTCACATTCGTCACAACTTAGCGCCCAATTCTTCGCCCAGTAGGCCCTCAGTTCTGGCAGCTACAGTAAAACACATTGTCGTCACGTTACTGCACAAATGTAATAATCTGCTTAATATTGGGTTAGAAAGTAAAGAATACTGTCCACCAATAGACCCTCATGTAAACCTTTCGCAAAGGAGTCATAACTATATTTAATAAAAAACTAATTTAAGTACATTTATTTTAGTTAAATATTCAATTTAGTTTTACATTAAATAGTCTCATACGAAGTACCTATAACTTCAACATGGAACAAAGCTAAAGCTAAAGCTAAGTTTCGACGCCATGTCGGTTACTTAGAGAGCTCTGGAATTTGAACCCTTCATCTACTGATCTTCTGTCGAAGAACACGTCAACATACCACCAGCTCAGCGTATAATCAATACCTGAACTTCTTTGTGTTTTGTGTCGATATCGTTTTTCTGAGCAATTACTTATACTTGCATTTTCTGTTTTTCTTTCTAGTACAGGCTGAGCCGGTGGCTTGTTGGTAAGTTGTCTGATAGTTGCGGATCAGTGGATGAAGGCTTCAAATCGGATCCAGTGCCCTCCCGTCATTGAGATGTTTTCGTGAAAGAAAACTGACGTTAAACTTGATTTTAGCTTTTTACTAGTCTTAGAGTACAGTGCTCAGTCTGAATTACAATAATATCTCGCTTATCGTATTGATTTTTATTGTGTTGATAATTTATCGTATGCTATATTTGTTGTTTTTGATTTATATTTGCGATGCTGCGACAATAGATAATAAGAGATGATAACAAATATTTGTCTTTTATTAAGGCTGAAGGGAATTCAATTTTTATAAATAATTTTCTATTTCAACAAAATTGGCTACTAAATTTAAAATAAGGCTTGAATTGAAGCGGCTATTTCGCTGAAATGGATGAGTTTGTCTTCTCACCAAATAGTATATATCACATGCTACGGAGTAAATTACAATTTAACTTGGAATTACCAAAGAAATTATAAGTCATAGTTAAAGCTAGAAACCAAATCAAAAATTTTAACGTCAGTTCTTGCTCGATAGCATGTCAGTGACGGGGAGAACACTGGATTTGAGCCCTGCTTTCTACTGATCCGCTGTGGAACAATTTGCCAAAAAGCCACCGGCTCATCGCAATAAGTTTCTAAACTGACCGAAGCAAAATTCTAACTACTTTACGTAGTTTTTCACGAGATGTGCTTTAGTTTTATACTATTTGTGTATTAATTTTGGTACTCTAATGCGAAGAGAGACTTTTATAACAACTAATATAGATTTACATGTACAATATATGACGGACCATTGCTATATTCACTTTGGTGATTTTAACTTTATCTTTAATGATAAATGGCTTAAATAAACGCTCAACGTCGTTTTCATCCTACAAGCATGATCATGTAATTTCACTTCACTATAATGTGGTTAATCTATAATCTCTAATACAAAAATTAATAAATGTTAGACGTCCGTGAGCATTATAGTGAAGAACCGGTACATTGGAATAGATACGAACGAGGGGAAGGAGTAGGTCGAAATTTAATGTACTCTTTACTCAGTCTTACGCGGTGGTAAAAGTGGGAATTGAGAGCAAGGGGAACGGTCAGAATTTCTTGGGCCCCCTGTAATGTATTTACAGGTCTCCTAGTATCTAATACGGGCCCCCTAGCAGGGGAACGCACCTCAGAAAAATGAGAGCTAAGGGAACGCAGGGGAACTGCGTTCCCCTCATTTTATCCACTGGCCTCATGTATAGAATAAGTAACACTTGCTACAAGCTATTGTCGCCCAGTTTCAGTACAATACTGGGCAGCAGCTATCTTAGCGTCTCGTCTTATTATTTCGCGATTAGGCTATTCATTTATAGCTAGGGCACTGCGAGCGCAATCCTGCCTATACAGTAGCTACCCCTTCTCTCTTCAGGCACGAAGCTAAAGCTTTGAAAGAAGAGTTTCAGTGAGGGCTTTGAACTGAACAAATGTAGTCACAGTTTCACAAGAATTACGACAAATAACGAGTAACTAAACGTTAAAATTTCACTGGCCGGCAAGAACGGCTAGTAATATTCCAAAAAACCTTCTAACCGGGTTTTGAATATTCTAGCCTGGATTTTCTATTGACGTTAGAAAACAGTATCATTGTGTTTAGGACGTGATTACGGGTTCAAAGGGAATTTATAGGATTTCGTCAGACATCGGATAATAATTAAATTTTCCTCTAAGAAACTCAACTGAGAGTAAATAAATTAAAATTAAACTCTAGTTGGATTCGCTTTTAAAGGATAACATGAGGTCGAAACAACTGCTCTTCTTTGTAACGTGCGGGATATTGATGAGTAAGTAAAACTAGTTATTTTGGTACTCGAATACGTGTGGTATGTGTTATATATATATATATATATATATATATATATATATATATATATAAAGCTGGTAAAGCTAAGGTTAACGTCAGTTTCCTCACTCGAAAGCGATGTCAGTGACGGCGAGCCCAGGATTTGAACCCCGTATCTATAGTTGAAAATGAGAATGGGCTATATCAGAAGTCATACAGACATCGCCACTGGCAGGAGCTAGTTGCGATGTAGTTAGTGTCTTTTTATCTTTTTATTTCCTTCATTTTTGCCTATATGGCTCATCATCTTAACTCTGGATAAAAGGCGTTCAACTGGACAGAACGGGTAGCGTTCTTTTTGATGGCCTATTGTTAGCGTATTGATTAATGAATCGATTTTTACAATGTTTGTGTGTATTTTGCATTTCTTTTGCTTGATTGCATGCATTTTTTATGGCGATTCTTATTAAAACAAAATATTCCTCTCTCTATCTGAACCATGAAATTGGAGTGGTTGTAATGGTTCCCAAGTGGAACTGATACCGTTAATATTTTGCCTTTCTCTGATTAGAAAGAAACGATTTATAAATAAGCTTACCGTCACGTCCACATTTTTGAGTAAGAATTGATGTCTATTTATCCGATTCATTTCTGATCAACACTTTTGAAATCAAACTATTATCCGGAAAAATCAATTCGAATAGTAAGCTTAACGTGAAATTCAGATCATATTCAGTTTAAACACTGAGACGCTTAGGAGTTGATTCCTGCCCATGACAGACTGAAATAACTGTATGTCGTTACAATGAGACCATCTCCAAGAAAATTTTTCCGTAAACTACAGTCACAGTCACTTTGCAACAGTCATTATTATTATTATTGTGATTATTGTTAACCTATGAGTACAACTATTACTTGATGTGAAGATTTATCATTTATGATTTATTATATGATATATTATTATTTATCATATATGATTTATGATTTATTCATTGATATAATTGATTTATAGGCTTCTATGTTCACTAATATGTCTCTTTCACCTTCCGAAATATGCCTCTGAAGTAATTTATTGCTGCTTTCTTTATCATCGACACTGTGCGACTCTTTGAATTTTTTATTGGTTAATACACAGTTCAAAGGAAAGTTTCTAATATCACCATTCTACTAAATAGGTCCTAACAGTCGTTTCTACTTTAATATCATTTATCAAACGGCAGTCATATTTACTTTGTCTAGAAAGAAGAGTTTCCTATACTACGACTTATTAACTAAATAAAATATTTTAACAAATATTTTAAATTATTTTATAATTAAGATTAAGTTTATACTTCTTTCGAATTGTTTCAGCGGTATTGTTAGTGAGTCATGGGGAGGTTAGGGGACCGCAACGTTACGCATTATGCTATCAAAATATCACATCTGACAGGCAAGAAGAAGGTGTGATACAGATGTTCGGCTTATCTATCAACAAATCAAATCTGATAGTACAGGTATGTTGATAACTATCATTCAAACAACACCTCAATTAGGCAACAGTAAATACTTTAATTAATAAATCAACCATTAAACCTGCAATCGATTAGATAACCTCGCCTGTAAAACGATAGGACAAATAATCAGTCAATCAAATTATAATTTAGATATGTAATATTATTTAAATTGCAATTTAAAACCAATTCAAATCAATAGCCCACAATAGATAAACTTTAAATACTCCTGGCCTTTCATTAATATATCCTGCAATACAGTAGTAAATTGTAGAATCGTTTACTTATTATTATATATTTCAGTAGCAATAAAAAACAGTCGAAGGAAAATGAAATACCTTTTTATGACATGGCGCGCTCTCTAAGAATGACCAATATGAATGAGGAAACTGACGTCAACATTAGCTTTTAGCTGTCTTTTAATTTAGAATATTAATAGTAATAAGAATAATAATATTAATTTTAATATATAAATATTAACATAATATGCATGTAGACCAACTGCTAACTGCACGTGTTGTAAGAGGCGACTGAAAAAGAACCGAGGAAACATAACTGGAAACCATCTCAGTGAGAGACAAGGAGGGAGAGAGAAAGAGAGAGAGAGAGTTTATGTTACTTCCGAATCACACGACACTACAATATTAAAATGTAAAAGATGGTGGGGCAGAAAAATAAATGTCAAATTTTTTTTCGCGCGCCCCACCAAAATTAGGCTATGCCCCACCATTTTGAGTTAATTTGGTGGGGCAAAGGAATATTTTGGTAGGGCAACAAGCTTTTTTAGCCTAGACAAATTATACAAAAATTTCTTTGCTGATAGTTCGGGTTAATATGTACGTTGAAATTTTCGCTTTTAAATGATCCAGTAACTGGCCTAATTTTAGTGTGAAACAAAGGATTATTGAAAACGCAATCGTAGTTTTAAATGATCTCACATTTAAACTATTTTTATGACATGCACGGTTACAACCTTACAACAATTATTGCACCCATACATCTTAAAATTAAAATAAAGCGACAACAACATAAAAAATCAAGTAAGAATGACAATTCCTTCATGCTTAATGACCTAATTATGGCAGCGGGGCAATAGCATGGTCTTAAATTTATTTCCCAGTTATTATTAGTTAGTAGTTTTTACTTAAATGATTGTTTGACTCTTGAGTCTTTTTTAATTTTCTCTTTCAAGTGCACTGTTTACCCCATCTGAAGATGATCTGCTTACCCAAAAAATGGTGGGGCAAAACCCTATATTTGCCCCACCTGCTGAAAATTTGGTGGGGCACAGCCCCATCATGCCCAGCGTGATTTGCACCCATGCTACTAGCTAAAATGAAGTCCAAAACTACATATACATTTACATCAGAATAAACATCTCATTCACACTCACAAACTGCACATGATTAGAAGCTATGCTTTTCTCAAGCTATAAACCTACCGTAAGATAATATAAACGTATAAATAAGGCATTGCCTTTTGTAAAGCGATTAATATGTTGATCAATGGAGTGTTCTTGACGGAGCGTGAAAGCATACTCTGAGTATGAATTTGTACTATGGACCTTCCACTGACAGAACACTAAAGAGTGACTGAGAGAGAGAGAGAGATAGTACTTTTTCTATTATATGTATATACATGTATTAATAATAATAATAATAATAATAATAATAATAATGATGACCTCGAGTAGCCGGGCGGCGATTCAGCACGTATGGCTTGAATCGTTTTTATCAAACCCCAGGTTCTTTACACCGGGGTAAAATAAAATAAAATAAATAATAATAATAATAATAATAATAATATTAATAACGGATGATTTATAGAATCAGATTTTGTACCCATTAAATAATAATAATAATAATAGTAACAATAAAATGAATTCTTTATACCCGGGTTCCTTACAAATAAAATAAAATAAAATATAATAATAATAATAATAACAATAGTAATAACAATAATAATACTAATACTAATAATAATAATAGTAATAATAATAATGTAACAATAATAATAATAATATGATGTATGTATGTCATTGAGGAGCATACACTGTATTTTACCCCTGTAGCTATTAGCAGATTGAAAAGTATAATACTAAACGTATATACAGTAAAATAAAACAATTTTCTGACTGATTAATCGTTTATTACTATTGTGGACCTGCAGGGCGATAACAGCAGTTTCTATAGATTTGACACCGTGGAGATGATAGGATCGAATGGGATCGAGTCCTACAACAACACTCCGCCATTCTCAAGCGCCCTACGCAAGCCTGATCCGGTCAGCATTGAAAGTTCCCGAGTCAGTAACTACGGCATAATCGTTTCCTCTGATAATCCCATCGGACTCTTCGGGGTGAAGTCCGACAGAGGTACAGCTGATGGATACTATTGCTTTCCTCAAACCAACAACAGTGTAGCCTTCATGATCGTTTCGTGGCCGTAAGTTTATACTTTGGTTTTCTTCTGCATATTTGTAATAGCTGGTAAAGCTAAGGTTAACGTCAGTTTCCTCACTCGAAAGCGATGTCAGTGAAGGGCGAGCACAGGATTTGAACCCCGCACAATCTGATCCGCGGTCGAGTATCTTACCGACTTCGCCAATGGCTCCAGCCAGTAATGTTACAAACGTTCCATTTATAGATGTTACATTTATTGGGGTCATTGAAGGCAGAATGGAAGGAAATAGATTCAGTAAATATATAACGAATCAACTCAACTCTATCTTCAGCTTTCCTCTTCATGTCCACATATGAGTGGATCTTCAAATTATCTATAATATTCTTTTTGTTATACCATTATTTTTGGGGAATTCTGCTAATGACGAGGTGGGCCCCTATACCTTCCTCAGCTTCGACTAACATTTTCTGGGCAGGGGCATTATTCCATGAGAAAACTATCCTGTTTACCCAGAACTATGTTTGTTAAATTGTTAGATTTGACCCAGGTCAGAAGTAGTGGTTAATCCCAGTTAATTTTTCTCGCATTATGAAGGAAGATCACGAATAAGAAGTTTAGGATTGGCACGAAGAAAAATTAATTTAATAATAATTCTACGTTAAGTGTTTCCTATCCGAGACCTTTACCACCTGACATTGAAGTCGATATTGGGATGTTTTAAGAAAGAGAATATCTACGTTATTGGAGTTATTCAAGATTGCATAGTATCTCATTGAGGTGGGAAAGGGGAGATTTGAAGGTTCTGTTGATCTTTCTGTAGAGTTAATTATAGATCATTTTCATCAAAAGAACAGTTGCGACAGACTTGATCTTTCTGAAGAGTTAAATATACAGTAGATCAGTTCCATCGAAGGAAAATTTGTGACAGACGAACTTAGAATATGGACCACGAAGCATCCGATCCCTAACCTCATAGCTAACTAATCCAATGTTTAAGCCAATTTTTATAAATCCGTATTTGCTAGCAAAAAAAAGTTCAAATATAAGGAGATAGTTAAGAATATTAAAACGATAAATATTTTGAATTTGCTTGTTAGAAGTTTTAAACTTACTCAAGAAAAAAAAAAAAAAAATATTTTGAGAGCTTAAACTTGTACAAGTTTATATTTAAAGTTCTAAGAGAGAAGTGTTTGATATAATTAGCGATGGAAAAGTGCTGATATTACTGATATTTGAAGGGCTTGTACAGGTATTATTGTGTGATGGAAGATGTAATGATAGAGTAACGAATTTGTATCAATGATTTGTCTACTAAATAGAGCACTGGAATTGACATAGTCTCAAAATTTTAAAATGTCAACTCTAGAGGCAACCATTGCTGAAACGACTACAGCAGAGTCGTAACCGGTGACTGGTCTTCGCACACGCTCCCGTCACAAGATGTTCCAGATGTGTGCATCAGATGTTTAAGATGCTGGTTTTGTATTGTTACTTTTTAATATCTTTTATCTTGACGATCACTGGCCACGGCCTAGGACTTGAAGTCCAAGGCCACGGTCAATGCCAATGACGACTTGAAGTCCAAGGCCACGGTCAAGGCCAATAACTTGAAGTCCAAGGCCACGGTCAAGGCCAAAGACTTGAAGTCCAAGGCCACGGTCAAGGCCACGGTCAAGGCCACAGACTTGAAGTCCAAGACCAAGAACATTAAATTTAAGAACATTAGGACAATCCTTGAGGATAACAAGTTTGACCAATTTAGGAATAAGCTTTCAACACCAAGAGAATTTTTATTCAATGTTGTCAGCACTCCGTATTTAAAGGTAGACATTCATCCAAGTACTGTCCGAGTTCGACATTGCTTAACTTAGTCTATGAAGCGCATTATTTACCAAAGCTCTACACTCCACTCCATTATTATCTATTTTATATCACATTTTTATGTATACATTTTTTGTTTTTAGGAGAATAGAAGGAACTCCATTTCTGGTGACAATAATGGCAATACCTATAGATGATGGAACTTGCATTGAACTGTACAAAATCTTTAATGGAGTCGATTATGTGAGATTGGCAAATGAAATGGTCGGAAAGTATCAAGTGTTTCGTTTCTTCTCATCATACTTGTTGTATATTGACGGCAACGGAGTGCTGAATCAAAACTTGACAGTTGGCGAAGATGCTACAGGTATTGCCTATTACTAATCTACTGTAATAAGAAGTGATTACTATTTTTATTATTACTACTTTTATTATTACTAATTTTTAATATTGCAATTTATGTATTCTTGGGGGGATATGGCGTAACGGTTAGAATGTTAGCCTCGGATACAAGTGGCCTGGGTTCAAAGCCCAGATCAGTCAAGTAATGATGGATATCCCCTTGGGCCCATTGAAGGTTAATCTTGTATCGGAGCTTGCTTCCGTTTGGCGCTATCAATAGTACATATTTGATTAACCATGGAAAGGATTGATAATAAACTGCCAGGAACCTGTAAAGCGGTCTCGAAGACCGGACACCGGCCATGAGACCGCTATAGGAATTGTCGGAGGTTATTATTATTATTATTATTATTATTATTATTATTATTATTATTATTATTGTTATTATGTGTACTATAATAAACCGATATATTAAACAATTTAAGTAAGCCAAAAATGCATTACTATCTTTAAAAATTTCTTTATTAAATAATGCATCATAAAATTTAAATTTAAGCCAGGCGTCGACTGTCGGTGACTGCTTAATGTGCGAACCAAGTTTAACGCATACCATAAAGCGAAAAGAGCATCCAGGATTACATCTATCACTTTTAATTGCGTATGTGTTAAACATATTCAGAGAATGTCATAAAGTCGATGTCGAATCTCACTATTGGTGATACATGCATTTGATGGTGCCTTCATGTGCTGGTGCATTCATCTGATGGTGCCTTGATCTGATGGTGCCTTCATCTGATGGTGCCTTTATGTGATGGTGCCTTCATCTCATGGTGCCTTCATGTGATGGTGCCTTCATGTGATGATGCCTTCATCTGATGGTGCCTTCATCTGATGGTGCCTTACATTTGGGCTGAGCTGATGTCATGTTGGCAAGTTGTTCGATAGCGGAACAGTAGGTGCAGGTTTAAGATCCTCTGCTATCCCCGTTACTGACATGCAAATCAGCAGAAAATTTAATCTATATGGTTTTATAAATGTTTTATAAAACATTTATAAAACTATATAGATTGATGTTATATTTTTATGGCTTTATAATCTAAATGGTTTTAGCTGGCGAATATGTTACAGGTATTAACGTTTAGTTTTAGTTTTTGATATCGAATTGTTAAAAAGAAGAAGAACAAGTTGCTGTTTCATGATTAAACATCTTTATCAGTCATTTGAGAAATGCCGTTTTTCTCTTTATTCAAGCGTATTTTAATAACTAATTTCTTTCCTTTTTCCTCGCTTTGTCTCTATTTCTCATATTCAGCTCAATTCAAATCAAAAGCTCAATTTCACACCCGAGTTTGTGACAGTTTTTGTGACAGTTTTTGGTATAGTTACATGTATAGTAATGACTTTAGCGGAAGTAATTTGACAGCAGAGAACATTTAACGATAGCGTTAGAAAGTAGGTGTTTGTGGTAACTGGAGGAGAAAAGATAGTTTAAAAAATAGACACATTGGCTACATCGATAATTTGGAAATAGGGGCAACTTGAAGAATAATAAACAACGGATAGTATTAAGTAGTAAAATCAGCCTCTCTTGGTGCACTGCCTACTGGCAGGTCCATAGCATATAACACCTCCACTCGTCTCTGACTTCCATTTTCCATTTCTTTTCCTCGTGGGAGTGGATCTATAAATCATCTAACATTCCCAACTCCTAACATTTTTAACCGTCTACCTCTGTTTCCCTTTCCTTTCATTGTATTACCTCCTTTTATAAACTATCTCCCAAGTTAGATAGAATATGCCATATCATATTCTTATGCCTAATACAGGTAACATTTATAGCAGTTAAATTACTAAGTAAAAGCTGGTAAAGCTAATGTTAACGTCAGTTTCATCACTCGAAAGCGATGTCAGTGACTGGCGAGCCCAGGATTTGAACTCAGCACATACTGATCCGCAGTCGAGTGTCTTACCGACTTCGCCACTGGCTCCAGCCAGTGGATTACTAAAAAAGTAAGTATTACTAAAAAACCACATACAAGACAATTATCACATGCGCAGGCTACTACTAAATTATTTTGCCTAATACAGGTAACATTTATAGCAGTTAAATTGCAAAGTATTACTAAACAACCACATGAGAGAACAACCATAAAAAACAACTTACCAACCAAAAAAGACCAACAAAACCACATACAAGACAATTGTCACATGCGCAGGCTACTTCCTGAACTCGAGCAAGCCCGTTCAGGTGATATCCGGCTCTGAGTGCGCCTGGGTACCCACCACCGACAACCTGTTCTGTGACTACATCGCAGAGACAATGGCACCCATCAATCAGCTGGGAACCATCCATATCGTTCCTCCAATCCTTGGTCGCAGCACCACTTGCGGATATGTCGTAAGGGTTGTTCCATCGGTGGATAACACAGATATCACCTTTCTCGCCGGTCAGAAGGAGACGAGGAGGCTGGGAGACTTCCTGCAGTTTGCTCAGACGCAAACGGACATGTATTCTATTGTCATCTGCGACAAACCGTGCGCAGTTCATCAGTACAACAGCGGTTTGTATGTCGAGGCTTTAATGCAGCTCAGTAAAGGTTTTAAAGTTGTTTTAAGGTTCAGTTTTGTCTTGGTATTGGCAAATGGTGAAGTAATTATCATCACTTAGTTTCCTTCCTTAGTTATTGATTCATCATCACATGATGTTTAACTTAATGGTACATGTTTGATATTAAAAGGACTGCTAACATGATTTATCGTGTTGTGTCTGGGATAATGAAGATTGGAACAAACGCTAATTGGACGTGTCGTAACAGGCGACTAAGCATGAGTTGAAGATAGGTATTGGAAACCACCTCAGGAGCCATACTAAGTGGCAAACATTATTTTAGAATATTATTGAACTGCAATAAAACTAACGTCAGAAAGGGCATTCGATTGGTGAGCGCTTAGGCTCTAGAAATCTCTACAAAAACTTAAACGAATGGATCAAGTCTATTCGTATCCCGACCCCAGATAAACTGGAATTTAAGGGAAGATGATGATTTTGATTGAACAACAATGCTTATTTCATGATAAATATTATAGGATATCTTGCCTGCAACGACGTCCCTACTGATCCATTCCAGATGATGACAGTGCCGGTGGATCGATTCACAGCTGGAGCTCCCTTCGGCACAGCCAGCTTCTGCGAGGACAAAGATGTAAATATCTCTCTCTCTCTCTCTCTCTCTCTCTCTCTCTCTCTGTTTTTCACTTGTTCTTCACAAATCGTTGAGACAGGTCCAATAATAATAATAATAATAATAATAATAATAATAAATGACCTCGGATACGAAATGAAATGGATAGATGGCCTCGAGTAGCCGGGCGGCGATTCAGCACGTATTGCTCGAATTGTTTTTATCAGACCTCGGGTTCTTACACCCGGGGTAAGAAATTAATAACAATAATAATAATAGTAATAATAATAATAATAATAATAATAACAATAATGATAATAATAATAATAGCAACTACTGCAACAACAGCAACAACAACATCAACAACAACAATAATAATAGTAAAATCATAATAATTAAAAATAGTTAATAATTAATCATTGTTGTTGTAGACATTAGTTTTAGTATCTTCATTAATACTAATTTTTATTGAATTATGATTTAACTTAACTTAACTTAACATAATTATACTGGCTAAGGAAGTCACAAAGACTTGTAGCACCAGTCGTAACACCACTTGTAATACCAATTTCTCATTAGAGAAAATATTAATACTATTTCTATTTGAAGAAATAATATTTTTATTGCATTAAGGGAATGGTTATAATGGAATAATATATAATCTTTTTCAATAATGAAATGTATCTTGAAATGCAAAATATTGAAATGTACCATTGAATAAATAATAATAGTGTTCAGTATGTAAAAATATAATACATATATAATTGTATACTGTATATTCGATTTCACTGTGTAAATATTATTTTAATTATAAAATTATGCTAATATCATGAAACGTTAAATCTTTGGAACCGTTCTATAGGCAGTTGAAAATCTACCTTTTCAATTTCTCTTTGACATCCAATGCCCAGGAGTTGCGACAATAACGTAAACCTCCTTTTCTGTAATTCCCTTTATCTTAAGACTGGTTTTCAGGATTTTTGAATTTGCACCGTTTTAGACATTCTACTTTCTAACCTGCAGGGATCTATTTCAATAGTACTCGATGTGGTCATGGACGACAATAGCACTCTAATTGTTGCTCTCATTGCATGTATTAATGGTCACATTTGGCGCAAGTATCCCTAAAGGAAATATTACATTTTTCTTGCAGGACCGCTATATAGCTGTAAAGGTCTACGTCTGTATGGTTACCCTGTTGGTGGATGATCTATTTATCGATTTAATTATCTCTTTCTCTAGTGTTCTGCCAAGCGGCAGGTCCAAGCATATTCCTACTCATATGTCCTTTTCTTGCTCCGTAAAGAGTATGCCATCGATTAACGAGTTAATCCCTTAACGAATGGCTATGTCATATCCACACCTTAATGTAGCCTATTGCTTGGAATTAATATAGCTTCTGAGGTGGTTTCCGTTGCCTTCCTCACTTCTTTAGTAGATTAACTGACATATAATCCTGGGGAAGAATCAAATCAAATCAATTTAAATATGTTATTTATTTTCTCGCAGGATCTGATCGACTTCGACAACTATCTGTCCATCGTTACGTTCGACGCCTACAAAGACGACATCTTGTACGACGGAAGTCCAATCTCTGACCAACTGAACTCTGCTCTTGCCAAGCAGTGGGTCAAAGTTGACGTGAGCGGCGTGTCCTATGCCGTGGCCGGATTTCGCGTGCAGCATGGGTTCCACTACGTGAGCATGAGCGCGGGCAAGTCCGGATCTTTTGTAGTCTATGTTTACGGACACTCCATCAATCCCGATAGCTCCAGTGGTTATGGATACTTCTGCAACTTCAACTGTGAGTGCTATTAAAACATTTAATTCAATTATTAAAACATTTAATTCAATTATTAAAACATTTAATTTAATTATTAAAACATTTAATTCAATTATTAAAACATTTAATTTAATTATTAAAACATTTAATTTAATTAATTATTAAAATATTTAATTTAATAACATATAATTAATTATTAAAACATTTTATTTAATTAATTATTAAAACATTATTAAATTCTATTTTATGAAAGGATACTGACAAATATGAGTTCGTTCTGCTTAAATGTAAAATGTATCAGTAAAAGTTATCAAATGCAAACATTTTAATTACTAGTGCAAGAAATATCTGTAACAAAGATTGTAGCTCATGCATCTTGACTAGCGAAGTGTGCTGTGGGGGCGTCCCCATGCAACATCATCCTTGGATGAGGAAACGGACGATAAACCTTTATTATTATTATTATTATTATTATTAGGATGAATAATGCCTTGATCAACTAACTTATCGGAAGTTCCTTAGTTACACGATGCAACTACTAGCCCATCAATTCACAGACGTTAAATTTAGCATCAACAACTTTGCCTTGGAAAAATAATCATATATAATAAAAATATAGTTTAAGGTCTTATGTGTGAATTATTGCTTATTAATGACTATTTATGATGTATATATCCATATATGTGCATGTATATACATGCATAGTGAATATATATATATATATATATATATATACATACATGTATATATATCTCTCTTAGGGCACTGCCTACTGGCAGGTCCATGGTACATAACGCCTCCACTCTTCTCTGTCTTCCGCCTTCCTCTTCATTTCCACATATGAGTGGGTCTTTAAATCACCTAACATACCTAATCTCGGCCTGCCCCTGCCTCTTTTTCCTTCCAATAAAGAATACAGTATATATATATATATATATATATACACTGTATATTGTATATATCTACATGCATTTACATTTAGATATGTACAGTAGCAAACTAATCATATTATTGTTGTTGTTGCTGTTGAAATGATTAAACATATTAAATCGCATTGTCATGCAGCTACCGGTGAGTCACCCAGCAATGCTTATAAAGAAGCTCTGGCTGACAACAAGGGGGGAAATGGTGATGATCTGAATGCTACATGTACCAGCGAGGCCTACCTTGTCGGTGAGTCCCTCCATCCCTTTCTCTGTTTCCCTTTCTCTCGCTGACTGTCTGACTGAGCACCCTCTTATTTCGCTATTCTTCCTTCTTTATCTCTTGTCTATATTTCGTTGCTCTGTTTTCTTCTTCTCACATAATTGAAACAAGGGAGAAAAAGCTTTGCACTCTGATCATTATTACATATTGGTTGATTGATTGGTGTATTGACTGCCCGTAACCGACAGTCTTAATGCTTAACTAAATTACATTTCTGAATGTCTTATATACATGTAGTAGGATTTACTAGACTGATTGATTTTTAGATTACTTTATTACATTAATTAATTTAATTAATTAAGTAATTAATTTATTTTCCCCGTGTTGTGTCCGGGTTGTTTGAAGAATAGATCAACGGTTGAATGCACGTGTCGTAGAAGGCGACTAAAGCATCAAGACCCAAGCCAACGTCAGAAAGGGCATTCGGTTGGTTAGCGCCTAGGCTCCAGAAATTTGCTACAAAATTTTACAAAACGAATAGAAAAGAGAATAGGGGATTGGCTGATAATTGGCATGGGATAGAGAGGAGAACGTCTATTCGTTTTCCGACCCTAGTTAAACTGGGATTAAATGGAAGAAGAAGATGATGATGATGAAGTAATTTAATTAATTAAATGGAATTAATTCTTTTATTGTTTTATTAATTAAATGAAATTAATTATTTTATTAATTGATTAACTGTGCAACATATTGATTGAAATTATTGATTGATTGATTGATTCAGGATCGGTCATCACGAACATGGCGGACAGATACGCCCCATTCCCGTTCACCCTGACCGCGGCCATTGAGCCGAACATCGAGCTGTCTGACTCCTGTGTGAGCCAGTATCATGATCAGCTGATGCAGCTCCTTCAGGACTTCTCCAGGAAGATCAACTACTGGATCTGCGTGAGTCAGAACTGTAGCTACCTGCACGGAGAGGGCGTGGCCATTAATTACGATACGCTCAATGTTACATACGTTGGCCAACAGGTTTGTAAGAATCAATAAATTGACGGATCATGAATCAATCAATTAAATAATTAATAAATCAATCATTTAATCAGTCAATTAGTCAATCAATCAATCAATCAATATCAATCAATCAATAAATCAATCAATCAATTAATCAGTTATTCAATTAATCGCAATAAGAAGTTACCATCCGGTTCTCCAACGGGAACCATGTCAGGCACGTCCCTGACTTTACTATCTATCAATTTATTGATCCTACAATCAATCAGTCAATAAAACAGAATAGTAATAAAAATAAAATAAAAAATAACAATAGTAATATAACAGAATAATAATAAGCAAGGAATCATTGAACTAGGTCATCAGTCAACAACTTGTCAGTAGTCATAACTGCACCTATGTTCAAAGAATGCGTTTGGTCTTAACATGCGATTCTTTTAAATATTGTTATTAAATTTGCTCAATAGACGTGCAAGAACGAATTACAATGAATTATTAAATTCATAGTTCAATTTTTTATAATAGCTAGAATCGTTCCGTAGTCTATTCATTTTGTGGAGTTAACTATTCATTAGAATTTACTCATTCGTTAAAGTTTACTCGTTAGAACTGGTGCAGTTTACCGTTCAGTTAACAAGAGTTAATTTGTTTCTTAAGTTTGCCAGCCTTTTAGATGTTATTAAAAACCTTTGTGAAAATCCTTTTGATGCAATTTATTACACAATGGCACAATTACACAATGGCTGGTGCCAATGGCTATGTCGGTAAGACATTCGGCCGCGGATTAGTATGTGCGGGGTTCAAATTCTTGGTTTTCCCGCCACTGACAGAGATTCTAATTTTTTAGTGAGGAAACTCACGTTAACATTAGCTTTACAGCTATTAATAATGACTATTACACAGCTGTGTAATGACTATTACACAGCTGTGTAATGACTATTACACAGCTGTGTAATGACTATTACATAGCTGTGTAATGACTATTACACAGCTGTGTAATGACTATTACATAGCTGTGTAATGACTATTACACAGCTGTGTAATGACTATTACATAGCTGTGTAATGACTATTACACAGCTGTGTAATGACTATTACATAGCTGTGTAATGACTATTACACAGCTGTGTAATGACTATTACACAGCTGTGTAATGACTATTACATAGCTGTGTAATGACTATTACATAGCTGTGTAATGACTATTACACAGCTGTGTAATGACTATTACATAGCTGTGTAATGACTATTACATAGCTGTGTAATGACTATTACATAGCTGTGTAATGACTATTACATAGCTGTGTAATGACTATTACATAGCTGTGTAATGACTATTACATAGCTGTGTAATGACTATTACATAGCTGTGTAATGACTATTACATAGCTGGTAATGACTATTACAAGCTGTGTTAAGGACTAGTACACAGCGGTGTAATGAATATACAACAGAGGTGTAATGACTATTACACAGCTGTGTAATGACTATTACATAGCTGTGTAATGACTATTACATAGCTGTGTAATGACTATTACATAGCTGTGTAATGACTATTACATAGCTGTGTAATGACTATTACACAGCTGTGTAATGACTATTACATAGCTGTGTAATGACTATTACATAGCTGTGTAATGACTATTACATAGCTGTGTAATGACTATTACACAGCTGTGTAATGACTATTACACAGCTGTGTAATGACTATTACATAGCTGTGTAATGACTATTACATAGCTGTGTAATGACTATTACATAGCTGTGTAATGACTATTACACAGCTGTGTAATGACTATTACACAGCTGTGTAATGACTATTACATAGCTGTGTAATGACTATTACACAGCTGTGTAATGACTATTACACAGCTGTGTAATGACTATTACACAGCTGTGTAATGACTATTACACAGCTGTGTAATGACTATTACACAGCTGTGTAATGACTATTACACAGCTGTGTAATGACTATTACATAGCTGTGTAATGACTATTACACAGCTGTGTAATGACTATTACATAGCTGTGTAATGACTATTACACAGCTGTGTAATGACTATTACATAGCTGTGTAATGACTATTACACAGCTGTGTAATGACTATTACATAGCTGTGTAATGACTATTACACAGCGTGTAATGGGACTATACATAGCTGTGATGCTATTACTAGTGGTAATGATATTACCTAGCTGGTAATGACTATTACACAGCGATTGTACGACTATTACACAGATGTGTAATGCAATTACACAGCTGTGTAATGACTCTGTACACAGGGTGTAATGAATATTACACAGCGGGTAATGACGATACAAGCTGTGTAAGAATATTACATGACTATTACATAGCTGTGTAATGACTATTACACAGCTGTGTAATGACTATTACATAGCTGTGTAATGACTATTACATAGCTGTGTAATGACTATTACACAGCTGTGTAATGACTATTACATAGCTGTGTAATGACTATTACATAGCTGTGTAATGACTATTACATAGCTGTGTAATGACTATTATATTATTATTTATTAACGACTATTAGTGGCCACACTTTGCGCAAATAACTCTAAGACTCTCTCTCTCTCTATCTTTCACGCAGGGACGCTACACGGCTGTGAAGGTCTATGTTGAGATGGTTGCCCTATTGAGCGTCAACGTTGACGACTTCGCTACGTGCAGAGCAGAAATCGAGAACTACATGTACTACTTCGTCAACTGGCCTCCTGAGTACACCGAGGACCTGCTGCACCAGATGCTTGGATCAGGCTGCCCGTGGCCTATACCCTGGCAGAAGCCTCAGTTCTCCCAGGCTCCGATCGAATGTCCTGTTTACGACTTTAAGTAAGACTGAAAGCTTGATGCGTCAGTATGTCTAGATGGGAGTGTCTTGTGCTTCATTGCGGCGAGACTTGTGGTTACGATAAACAGGGTTGTGACGTCACAGAGATGTTGCTATGGTAATGTAATGACGGCAACTAAACGTGACGTAGAGCTTAGAAACTGATCCTACTAGTGGAATTAACTTTAGATTAAGTTGAAAATTTTGCAGATAATTTAATAATTCGTAAAAGTAAATATAAGCAAACAAGTTTTATGATTTGGGTGTTATGTCGAATAATGCCGCCTTGCATAGAATTCAGAATTAGGCCTAGTATTTGTCAATAATGTCATTTATTCTCTTTCCATAAATCATTCTGCAGCGATCTTTATGCTTTTTCTTTAGCCCATTTTAAATATGAATTACTTCACTATTGCCAAAGAAATCAGAAGCACTCACATGTTATCACTGAATGACATCGCCTATTGCTATCCAGCATGTAGTGATTTACGTTGTTAGTATTGATTTACAAGATCTCTTTGAGAGATCTATCTACATGTACATGTATACATGTACATTCTAACCCTTTGGTTGTTTGATTGATTCCATTTTGATAAATCGACGGTGTAATTTACATGTAGACCTATATTGTATAACCTGCAGTTACTAGTTTCCTTGTTTTTTTATTTTTTTACAAAAGGTAACCGGTTTAAATTTTATAAAGGTTAATTTTCTTGCCTAAAGCGTATATGTTGTGAGAAATAAATTAGTCAATATTTTACTGATGTGATTTAAACAAAACAATTACAAAACTGATGTTTCATTCAAGTGGAGCCTATAAAGCATGTCTGAAGCACAGAGACTGTAAAGGGCCATCAGGCATGCGAAGTAGCTTATAATATTCGCTCACGTGTTATACTGAAATACAGGGGTTTAGTCATTGGTGTTTAACTTGTTTCTTATATGACGAAGGAAAGTTAAGAAGAATCGAAGCGGCATAAATTTCAAGAGCACAAGAAGGCTATGTTGACGATCAGGGTTAAATTGTAGACATGTAGACGAAAAACTGAACAAACTATAATTGCGCATAGCGTAAAAGTTTTCTTACTTTAACTACAATTTTCAGTGACTCAATATTTATTGCAGTAAATGTTTCTTCAAACTCATCTTGCACGTTTTTTATTTAGACTGCACAGAACAAAATGCATTCAGTACACTCAACTACACAAATAATATAAAGAGTATTTAATATTATACAAAAGAAAACCATTCAACAATTGTGTATAAATTATATTACTATAAACAAACAGATTCAAGCTAATCTCAATACAATCAAAATACAAATTAAATTAAATCATTCATTTCATTAAAGTTTAACTCTCTTTTATGTCCCATTATACTTGTTCTATTTTTTTATAGTTATGACTTTATTATGTCAGTGCCTTCACACCTTTATGTTCCTTACTTTCTTTACTGTCTCTATTTCTTGAATACGCTAGCAAGTTAGCTTGAGAGAAACAAACATGATTCCGAAACTAAAGTCTTCTATTCAATTCAAGCACGATTCCATTCAAGTTTGATTCGTTGCAGATATTCTTTCGAGAGATGAAAGAGACGCTAATCTCAGCTTTGTATTTTAGCTTTATAACTTAAAAACAAGTCGGAAACAAAAAGCGGAAAATCATAACTCTTACAATAAAAAGCTAATTTTTATTCTATAGACTCATTGTTCCTCTCCACGGAAATCTTTAGTAAAAGGCGAAAGATTTATTTGTGGTTTAAAGAGAAACTTTTTTGTCTCATTGAGACGAAAACTTACTACAGCTTTCATAGTAGCATAGTTAAGGGGTAATGAAATTATCTTCCTCTGAATCTCAGTTTTATTAAGATCGGGATACGAGCAAACATTCTCTATTCCTCTCTGTCCCACACCATATCATCACACAATCCTCGAATTTTCATATCCATCATAATTACCGCATCCCACGTCAGTTGAAATTTTCTACCATAGGTATTCAAACCCCGTTATTAACATACATACACACCATATAGTCTTAATTAAGATGATTTAGTTCTCTCCGTATAATCATACTATGACTACAATATGGCCTAACATACCAGAAGAAATAACCAAGAGAGAGACTCAAGGATTGTTCAACTGCCGAGTCAATTCCACAAAATAGGTATGAGCGAAGACAGAATCTAAAAATTATATGAATGGGCAAATATAATAGGATTAATATATATATAATTATATTTCTGACAATAGATCAAATGTTCAGCAGTACAGGGAGTCATAGTCATAAAAGCTGGTAGAGCTAAGGTAAAAGTCAGTTTCCTCATTCGAAAGCTGTCAGTGACGGGAAAGCCCAGTATTTGAACCCCGCACATATTGATCCGCGGTTGAGTATCTTACTGACGAGAAAGAAAAAAGAAGGGGAGGAAGAAAAGGAAGGGGAGGAGGGTAGGCTCTGTTTCCTAGCTTGAGGACTATCTCGTTGTCACATTCTACTGGAGTTAGGAACTGGATGAACAATTTTGATTTACTTCATCGGACACAATGAAACAACAATTAGATTGCTACTGTCGTAAATGACATATCGAGCTCTGCTGAGGCAAAGCCAAACCGGTGAACAAAAAGAAGATCCAAAACGATGCAAATGTCAAAGTCAAGAAAAGCAATACAAAGATCATAGAAATTAAAAAGCAGGTTTACGCGCCATTTCAACTTAACTCATCGGAGCATGCCATGGCTTCACCACACTTGACAAAACACTATAAGCACATTTGCACCTACATTAAAAATCTAGCACACATAGGCCTACCAAGTGAGACAAGACAACATCATGGGACAACGAAAAGAAAATACTAAACAAAAAAGTCAGCAATCTGCAAAATGAATCAAAATGAATGAGGGTTAATAAGAATTGAAATGAATTAGGGTAAATGAATCAAAATGAATTAGGATAAAATGTATCTATATGTATCAGGGTAAAAATAATAAAAATGTCAGGATAAATGAATCAAAATGAATCTGTATGAAATGAATAAAATGAATCAAGGAAAAATGAATAAAAATGAATCTGGATAAATGAACCAAAATGAGTCAAAGTTAGGCAACGATACTATGAGAATTTAGCGTCCAGTTCATCGCCTGCCAATGATATATTAGGATGAATCAGATATACTCGACAATGAAAATGATACCAGTCTAAAGCGACGAGAGAGACCCAGTCAGTTCACATGCAAACAATTGCGAGACGTTGAGCATTACAACAAAACAAATCTCATAGGAGGCTATAACGTTACACTGGCAGTGGAGAAAAGAGCAATAGATTTTCGGACAACTACTACTACTACTCAATGTAATGATGCTTTCAATTGCAGTAAAAATGTGCAAGCTATTAGGTGCAATAATGTATAATTGCATAATTGTAATTATAATATAATATGTACGCAGACAATATAGACCTAATGTACCATAGGCCTAATGTACATGAACTACTAACATAATAACAACAATTAGAGTGCTACTGTTGTCCATGACAACATCAAGCACAATTGAAACAAATCTAAGCCTGCGAGCAAAAATACGGTCGAAAATAGCGCAAATTCCAAAATTCAGCCCAAAGATATTCATTACGATACATAAATTGCGCTATATTCAAACGTTACGCGAGCTGAGAGCATAATCAAGTACATATGAAGAAAATGGCAGAGAGAGAGAGAGAGAGAGAGAGAGAGAGAGAGAGAGAGAGAGAGAGAGAGAGAGAGAGAGAGACAAGTGAAGGAATTAAGTGTCTAGGAGTTGCCAATAGGAAGCTCACAGAGACACACATGATGTATACATTATGCTCACACCAAGTCATACTCTCTTCACATAATATCTAAAAGTACATGTCAACTTATAATACAGTTATATTAAAGCAAGATATATTTTGCAACATTATAAGTGAAGCTTAGGGTATTGACTACGCTAATGTAAAATACTGAAATTGTTAACATTCATATCATAAAAGGCGACAAATGCAAAAAAAAACGCAATATGACACCACAAGTGCCTTAATCTTTCCACGCTAATGGTTAAATTAAAGTAATGTAAATGCATTGAAGATGTCATTGAGTAAACTTACTTGCCTATACAGTGCAATCTAATTAGACTGAATGCCTATAGAGCATAGGAATGAATACCTATTATACATATTTGGCAGAACACGAAAGAGTCAGAGAAAGGGTATAAAGGAATATCATAATTATAAAAATAGCTGATTATATATAAGATAGTAGGTGTTGAAGACCACAGGCACCGCCTCCACAGGGGGCATGGGATTTTTGCCCGGTATTTTTTTGAAAGGAGTCTGTGCAAGAGTACGTTTTATCACGCTTCATAATTGCGTGTTCTGTCTCACACATATTACATTAGGCCATAAAAGTGTGACGTCTGAGGGTCAAGGTCAAATGGTACACCGTATAGCGTATAGTAAAGAAGTATCTCTCACTCTTAGTGCACTGCCTATTTGCAGGTCCATGGTATATAACGCCTCCTGTCTTCCGCATTCCTTTAAATAAGTATATAGACGCCAAAAGTTGAAAGATCACCTTAATTATTATTGTTAATTATAATTTATAAATTAGCATTTTTCTTTGTCTTCCGCATTCCTTTAAATAAGTATATAGACGCCAAAAGTTGAAAGATCACCTTAATTATTATTGTTAATTATAATTTATAAATTAGCATTTTTATTATTAATTAATTGGATTTATGCTTTGTTAATCAGCATTAGTCAATTGTTTAGTGATTTCATATTAACATTTCTGATTCAGTAAAAGCAAAACACTCTTTAACATCATGTTCTATTCAACTCTAAGCCACTACAACGTCATCATGATCATCATCATCGTCTTCACCACTATCCTGTTCCATACATCCATATACTTCTGAATATGGCTGAGGAATATCATTGGATGACCTTGTACATTGTTGAATACTATATCCCAGGGGGCTATATAGTCCCTGCAAACTACTCTTACTTCCCCTACATTTTCCTCTACCCGTTGGAAACCTATAATTCCTATCATTATGACTCCGGAAATGATCTGTGGACACACAATGGAAAGACCCCATTGATCTGGAGCGAGACATCACATTATTTTCCACTCTGCAGTAACAATGACTAAGTTCTGAATTACCAAGAGAAATATTGCTTCGACACGGGTAAGTAGTACACAGATTTTTCTGCTGCAGCAAAACATCTGTTTTCAGTGTTGCATAAGGTTTATCAATCAGTCTGTTAGCTGGGTTAATTTTCTGACCACCTAATGAATCCGTCTTGAAGTGACAAATTCTATTCATTCCTTCACCGGTTGAACCATCTTTGTTTGGACATATAAGACTCTTTCTAGCTTCAAAATCACTGTCAGTCAAATGCAAAGAATGGACTCTGTTGAAGTTTGCTCTAAACTTTGAAGAACTACATAAATCTTTACCCGACACACCGGTATTTCTAGCACACGAGGTTGAAGCAGAGATAGGCTTTTCAGTCGATGCTGACTGACTGAGTGAGGAAGCATTAGAAGCTGCAGATGAAGCTAGGTTGGAGGTGTGAGTATTACCTGCAGGGGGTAAAGATCTGGATGAAGGGAAATGATCTGCTGTAGATTCGTTTAAAGATGAATACGAAAAAGCATTGACTACGACTGGACTAGGCTGTGCACTACCTAGACAGCTTCGACTGCTGGTAAAGTGGTCATCGTTAAAATCAGAGGCTGGCTTATATCTAACGGTGCCTTTGGGCAGCCAATGTGAAGTTAATGTCGGCTCTTTAATTACAGCATCGACGTCAGTAGAGGAATATAAAGAGGTAGAAGAAGCGCTAGCAGATTCATTTTCACAAGCAAATAAGTTGGAAGCAGACTCTTCTGCACAAGTAACAAAACTTAAACTATTAGTTGAAGCAGCAGTAGCAATTACAGCAGAGTTATTATCACCGGTCTCCGAACAGTAGCTTGCTTCACCTAATTCATCGCTTACTTTTCGTCCATGAGATTCAGAATTAAAACTATCCCCAATCTCAGATAGTTTGATATATTCCGAAGCAATATGCGGAGACACATCAGCAACTATCGAGAAATATATCCTCCCAGAATGATGTGGCTGCTCAATAGGCAGAGACGAGGAAGGATTGTCGCTATTTCTTCGCATATTGTAAGACCCTCCATCATTCTCATCTCTCTGAGATCGCGATTGAGATGATGATGCCAGCAGCTGAATATCGTCGTTGTTATGTCGATTTTCATTTATCTGAGATCTTGACTGCGATGAAAATGGGCGCAGAACATCTTCATCGTCATCATCATCATCATCGTCATCGCCACTGTCGTCAGAATCAGGCGCCTCTACGTCATTATCACTGACTGGCCGGCCTAGACCTCTGCGAGCTTCACCATGTCGCTGAATTAAATCCTAACACAAATCATTCCAATACATTTTTTCAAATTATTCCAATATATATTATATTACCCCAATATAATAATAATTATTATAAACATAATATTATTATTATTAAATAATTATTAAATATTATTATTATTATTATTCCAATATGATTCCAAAATACACTGTGTATTTTATAACTGATAACCCAAATTATTTTAACAATAAAGTCGTAGGACGTTGACTGATGTTCTTGTTATTTACAGAATTTGACCAGCAGCCAATTCTACAAAACACAGAGAAATTTCGTTTGAATATCTTTAATAACGTGGAAGTTTTACTTTTGTGAATAGGAGTGGGGTCAGAGAAGAAATTTCCAATACAGGATTACTGTATGTGTCTGTGTCAATGATATGCTAGTTAAGCTTGAAAAATCCAAAATTGGTTGTTTTGTATCTTCTCTGTGCTGCAATTCCTTTATGTATGCAGACGATTTAATATTATTATCTTTGACTGTTACAGATTTGCAGTCCCTAATTGAAATCAGCACAAATGAATTAGCTAATGTAGGTTTAAGTGTTAATTGTAGTAAGACATTCTGCATTAGAATTGGTCCTAGACATAATATTAAACCCATTAATATGCTAATTGATAACAGAAGCCTAGAGTGGGTTAACGAAATACGTTATTTGGGATTAGTTTTGGTGTCATCCAAAAGTTTCAAAATTAATATTCAAAATCGTAAACATAAATTTTTTAGGGCACTTAACGCTATCTTCAGCAAAATTGGGGGCAATGCTGCACCTTCTGTAATAATTTCACTTGTTGAATCATATTGTGTATCTATTTTGCTGTATGGTTCTGAATGTGTAGAATTGGCAAAGTCTCTAATTCAGAGCCTAGAAAATGCTTATTCTCAATTGTTTAGCAAGTTATTTCGTACATTTGATAAGAAAACCATTAATCAATGTCAGCTTTTTTCGGGTCAATTGCCGATTGAACTAAAGATTGCAAAAAGATTTAATTTTTTGAGGAAATTGTGTCTTTCTGATAATACTTGTAAATACTTTAATTGTTTTAATGGAGAGTTGTTGCCATTGATTAATAAATACTGCGTCAACGTTATTAATAGGCCTAATTGTACCTTGCCAGTGAGCTTACAAGTTGAGAGACTTGACTTTAAGTCGTTATTGCGAAACTACTTTGAACGTTCGCTAGAAATCAATTAATGTTTAGTTATTCATTTTTAGTTTATTGATTGAGTGTATGCTTGCGTCTAATTTTTTTTTCAGCACTACTTGTGTGTTTACTTGTATGATTGTGTTGTAGCTTGTTTCTTGTCTTGCTACCTAAGTGGTGAAATAAAAGCTATATCTCTCTTAGTGCACTGCCTACTGGCAGGTCCATGGTACATAACGCCTCCACTCTTCTCTGTCTTCCGCCTTCCTCTTCATTTCCACATATGAGTGGGTCTTTAAATCATCTAACATACCTAATCTCGGCCTGCCCCTTCCTCTTTTTCCTTCCATTTTACCTTCTATGACCTCTTTTAATAGACCTTCCCCCCTTAGAATGTGTCCTATCCATCTCTTCTTCCTATTTCTTACTACATTTATCAACTGTCTATCTGTGCCAACGCTCTCCAGGACTTCCTCATTTGTAACCTTTTGAGTCCAGCTAATCCTCTCCATTCTTCTCCAAATCCACATTTCCAATGCCTCCAGTTTCCTAATATCTTCCTTCCTTAAGGTCCATGTTTCACATCCATAAAATAGTGTGGTCCAAACCAAAGGTTTCACTATCTTTATCGTTGTGTCTTTCTTTAGACTTTTTGTTAATGGTTCTTTTCTACTACCAAAGCCGCTTTTGCTTGTGCAATCATACTGCATATTTCTGTCTCACATTTCACATCATCGGTTATAGTATGACCCAAATATTTGAAACTCCTTACCTGTTCCAATTTCGTACCATTTATTGTGATATTAACTTCACCTTTATTATTGGACACTCTCATAACCTTGGTCTTTTTTATATTAATCTTCATGCCATATCTCAAAGACGTATCACTCAGCCTATCCATTATCTTCTGCAATCTAATCTCGCTGCCCGCTACCATTCCTTGGTCATCTGCAAATTGTATATCTTGTAACAAATTCCCTCCTACTTTTATTCCTTCTTCCAAGTCTTCCATGGCTTCCTCCATCATTGCCTCAGCGTAAATGTTAAACAGCAGCGGCGAAATGCTACAAACCTTGTCTTACTCCACGTCCTATTTCACCTTCTTCTGAGTATTCTTGTTGGATTTTGATTACTGCTCTTAGATTCATGTACAAGTTCAAAACTAGTTTTCTATCTCTCCAGTCAATTCCTATTCTTTTTAAGATATTCATCATCGTTATCCAATCAATCCTGTCAAAGGCCTTCTCGAAGTCTACAAAGCATACAAAAACGTCATTACCATATTCTAAGCTTCTTTCGCAAAGAACCTGCATTAGTCCTATTGCTTCTCTTGTGCCGCATCCTTTCCTAAAACCAAATTGTGTCTTGCTCAGTATCATCTCTGCTTTCGACTGAATGCGATTATTTATTCTCTTTAATAAGATCTTCGATGCATGAGGTATTAAGCTGATTGTTCTGTAATCCGAACACTCCACAGCATTGGCTTTTTGGGAATTGGAATCATCACTGACTTGGTAAAGTCGTCTGGCCAAATACCGGTACTGTACACTTCCATACATACTTCCATTACTTTTTGAGTGTTTCTCCTTCCAACATTTTCAAGAATTCTGCTGGGATTTCATCTCTTCCGGCTGCCTTTCCCTTCTTCATACTGTTAATTGCAGAATAAATTTCCTCCTCATTAAATCGGGGCCCCTTTTATCGTCTTCTATGATATTTTCTTCTTCTATTTTAAAATCCTCTTGAACTGGTTTCCCAGCCTTATCATACAATTCCTCTACATATTATCTCCATCTTTCTTTTACTTCTTCCAGCTCTGTCTTCAATTCCCCATCTTTACCCATTATACTAATGTTCTTTGCATCTCCTTTCTTTTCTTATCGGTTATTGTTAATATCTTGACTTCCTGGTACAATAGATCCGACCTCCCTCTTCTATCATATTCTGCTAAATCATCACACTTTTCACTCCACCAGTGATCTTTTGCTTTGTCTGTGATTCTTCTAAGTTCACTGTTTAAGTTTCTATATTTCCTTCGGCTATGACTGGTGTCAATACTTTTCCATTTCCTCCTTTCATCCATTTTGTCTAGCATCTCGCCATGACGGTGTCAATACTTTTCCATTTCCTCCTTTCATCCATTTTGTCTAGCATCTCGCTTGTGATCCAAGGTTTTTTAGCTGTATTTGCTTAAGAAAGCCATAAACTTCTTTTGCACATATTTTAAAAGCTATAAATAAAAAGAATATCTATCTAATATCTTACTTTCAGTGCACTTGTGTTTGTCATAATGCACTGTTGATATTTTATATTCTATTGTTTGTGTTTCGCAACCACTTCGTGATGGTGTAATAAGAACTCAGATACTAATCACTCGATTAAATCACGTTATCAATCAATCAAATCAAATACAATAACCACTTAATAATAATAAAAGTTTAATGTCCATTTCCTCATCCAAGGATGATGTCAGGGTCGTCCCCACAGCACATCACTACAGATCAATTCACCCAGACCAATCTGCAAAAGAAATGTGCTGAGGAGAAGTAAGATCTTAAACGAAAGCCAGTCCCAGTACGGTGATCAGAATGGTCAGGTTAGATTGATTTTGTCTACTTGACCAAAATATAACCTAGCACAGAGTGATGTTTCTGATCTTGCCCAGGACCGGTATCGGTGGAGACAGAGGTAAAAGTGGCTGCTCTGGTGTCCACAAAGTGACGTTAAGCAGAGAAAAGAAGAAGGAATAGGATTCTACTACTTCGTGATGGTGTAATAAAAATTCAAATATTAATCACTCGATTAAATAACATTATCAATCAGTCAAATCCAATAATCACTTGACCGATACGAATATACTACATACACAGGGACAGGTGAGTTTGCGTAGAGTCCAGCGGATTTGTCTCCAGAACAGAATCATCAGCAGCACCACCAGGACTTCCAGCGCCACGGCAACCGTGCAACCCATGACAACCGTGTTCTTCCACTGCTCATCGAAACCAGGCAACGGTCGGATGCTTACATCGGGGTCTATGAAGATATCAAAATATTGATTTTTTAAAATTTAATTTAAAATTTTTAAAAAGTATTTTTAAATATCGCTTTTAAATTCTTGTTATTGATGTAGTAATTGTTTTACAGTGTCGCATAAATATCATAACTATAGTAATTCATATGAAATTAAAGTGGCGAAGTCGGTAAGATACTGGACAGCAGATCAGTAGGTGTAGGGTTCAAATCCTGGGGTTTCCCGTCACTGACATCGCTTTCGAGTGAGGAAACTGACGTTAGCCTTGGCTTTACCAGCTTTTGCTTTCTTTAAAAGGAATAAAAATTAAAAATAATTAACATTATGCAATTAAATTTCACATTTATATATTTTATTCTTCAATATATCATTTATAACAAAATATAACATTGTTTCAACGACAAATTATAGCAATATGGAAATTAAGTTATATATTTAAGAAACTTAGTTTTAAATATGGAATTTAAATTATTATTTTTGTGGCAGAGCTCTACTGGTTTTTTGTATCATATAGAAAACAGAAAATAGATTTTAGAATGCAAGATTTATCTGACAATGCTAAATTTAGCAATTGATTCATCATTTCATATTGCCAATTATTACAAATTCCAATTGCCATGTCATGCCATGCCATGCCATGCAATTACAAATGCCAATTATTACAAAGCAGCGCTGTTCAGTGCAGTTCAGTGCAATTTTCATTCAAACTTAACTAGCAAATACTATTTGAAGCAGAAGGCAATAGGAAATTGGTAAGAAATGCTATTATTTTTAATAAATTAGTAAACTTATAAATTAGGAAATTAGTAAGATATGTTATTATTTTAAATAACATTAATAGCATAATTTTCGTCCTTAGTACAAAATATCTCTGGAGACAAAAATTAATTATGAATGAAATATACTAAACTAGAATCCTAATTATAATAACCTAGAATCCTAATTATAATAACCTAGAATCACAATTATAATAACCAAGAACCGTAATAATAATAAACCAGAATCGTAATAACAATACCTAGAATCATAATTCTAATAACCTGTAATCATAATAATAATAACCTAGAATCATAATAATAATATCCTAGAATCATAATTATGGTAACCTAGAATCATAATAATAATAACCTAGAATCATAATAATGAAAACCTAGAATCATAATTATAATAACCTAGAATCGTAAAATTAAAACCATAATAAGAATAACCTAGAATCCTAATTATAATAACCTGGAATCATAATAATAATAACCTAGTATCAAAATTATAGTAACCTAGAATCATAACATTTAATAATAACCTAGAATCATAATTACTGTAACCTAGAATCATAACATTTAATAACAACCTAGAATCATAATTACAGTAACCTAGAATCATAACATTTAATAACAACCTAGAATCATAATTACAGTAACCTAGAATCATAATTACAGTAACCAAGAGTCATAATATATTTAATAATATCCTAGAATCATAGTTGTAGTAACCTAGAATCCTACCTGAGCAGTTAAGAGGTTTGAGGTGCTCGGAGGTGTCCTGGGACATCATCCAGCTCAGTATTCCTGAGGAGGCAGCATCGTATCTTCTATCAGGAGGAACTTTGGAGAACGGCTGCATGTGAGACTGTTCCAGCGGCGAGGGTCTTGTTCTAAGTCTCTCCACAGAACAATTGGATGGAATTATTCGATTCGGAGTTGGCGTGAAACTATCCGGAAGGAAGGTTTCAACTGGGAGACTGACAAGTTTAGCGTTGGAGATACCTGAAAAAATGTAAGAGATTTTGTCAGATCGTATTAATGAACTTCACAAATAGATACTGTACTCAATTCCTCATGGATTATTGTGTGATTGACAATAAAGGGAATCTCGGCAAAATTATAATCTTTTGAAATTTTTTTATTATCAATATTCCTCAAAAGTATTTAGTAATTGCATGATGGGCCTATTCTATCTCTATGCAATAAACAAACAACTAAGTTTCCAGAGAATAGAAGATTTAGTTTTCTAAAATTTCAAAAATTCTTTTTGTATATAAAGCATAAAATCCTGCTTTACAATGGGAAAAGGATAATTATATCATAATTATATAATAGAACAATTACAATTACTGCTCTGGACTACTGCTAAACTGTATTACCTGCCTGCTAACTTTTGCATGCATTGTTTTCCTTCAATGAAATTATACTGCATTTCTAAAATGATTGCAGCAGTGCTATACTTCAGTACTACACAAATTCGTCCTTCACGGATAGAATGTCTTGAAAGTCGATGCAAATAAATACTGTCACCAAATTAGATCTTCATACTGAACGTAAATGGAACAACTTTCTCAGCACTGAGTATATGCCGAACTTATAACCACTTTCAAGTGTCCTAATAGCATAATTAACATAATTATGCTATCTAATAAGACTGATTTCTATTAACTTTCATCAGAACCACTTAGTACTTAAGTATTGTTTTTAACAATGTGTACACTGTACTTAATATTAAGTTCTTCTAATCATATTAAATTTAAGCTTTAGCTACAAAATCAAGCTAAATAGTTAGAGAATTTAACTACATAGCTACAATATTACGCCTGACTCCTTCATCTATATCCACTGAGAGAAATATACGGAACCAATTTTAACTGTATTTCCATTCTATATTGGGCTTTGATTGGAAACCATGACCTCCTGCTTTTCAGGCAACTGCATTACTGGCATTACAATCACACCACAAGATTAATCAACACTGTTGAAACTTGGATTCTAACCTGGTGAGCAGTAAGCATCTTAACAACACAGCAATTAGTACAAATTTTCTATCAAGTTCTATACTGGCCACTACCACAAAGTACACACTGAATCACAGATATATACAAACCTATTAATGTTGTGATCCCAATAATCAGAGTAAGACTAATGTATTCAAAATGACTAGAAATTAAAGAGGAATCCATATCTCAGTTATGATCTACAATAACAACAACAACAACAAAATAGAGTAGATTAGATTTAGCACTTTATATATAATATATAATATATAATATATATATATATATATATATATATATATAAATTATTTATATGAAATTTTCCATTGTTCACACCGACATTGCCATTAGCTGGAGCCAATGATGATGCCAGTAAGATATTCAACCACTGATCCGTATGTGTGAGTTTAAATCCTGCACTCTCCTGTAACTGACATCGCTTTCGAGTGAGGAAACTGACGTTTACATTAGCTTTACTTTTTAACTTAAATTTCTATTTCCAACTATACTAAAAAAGAACTATAATAAAGAAAAAACATCAAAGTCAAAGAGAGAGAGAGTTTAAATAATTGACCATGATTATTCTAAAATTTTAAAGGATCCTAAAGCTTTTAATATTAAGATGAGCAGTCAAACTTCTTTACTCCATTCTATGACATAATGCTCCTTAAATGACGTGAACAGCACAAATATACAGGTCTTATCAAGTCAGTTGTAACAAAGTGCCATGTAGGTTGCTTTATTTTTAATTAAGCTTCTAAGAATAAGTTAAGAATGAATCATTTAAATATACAAAAATTACTTTTACGTTATAGAAAGATGCTACTGATATTAGACGGAATATACTAAAGGAAACTTTAACTAGTAAAGATTAAATAAATGTATAGTATGTACAAATTGCGTACCATTAGAACTCGTAAAGTCTTTTCATAATATAATTGCTTTAATTAAATTCTTGTTTTGTTTATTTTTATTGGTTTGTTGACATCCGGCTTCTATGAATTTCTATCCTTCTTCAGAGAGTAAAGTAAACACGCATTATAGTGTATAATCAACTATGTTGATATCTATCACTTTTAAAACCACATGTTTAATCCGTTAGGCAATTTAGACCATTTTCCGTATAACCAGTCCAGTGAATGTCCGAGATTTTACTCTCAGATCAGCGCGGCCGGGATTCGAACCCACGAGGGTTCAATTCACCGCAGGATTTGTCACTTAAAACTTCATGACGCTACCCCTACGCTATTTAGACATTATAAATAGAGAGAAGGGCACCTAAAGCAGCTACAAGTAATAATAACAAAAATTAGAGTGCTACAGTCATCAATGACAACATCGAGCACTATTGAGACAAAATCAAGCCGGCGAGCAAAAAATAAGGTCCAAAACGGTGCAAATTCCAAAATCCAGAAATTCAGTCCAAAGTAAAGGGAGTTAAAGAAAAGGTGGTTTAGGCGCAGGTCGCTGCTCATGGACACTGGATGTAAAAGAGAGATGGAAAATATAGGTCTCCAACTGCTTATGGAACTGATCATAGGAAAGCAAAGGCTGGTGTGATTCAAATGAAGATTTCCGAAGATTGGATGGAAGAGAATTAATAATAATAATAACAACAATTAGAGTGCTACACTCATCAATGACAACATCGAGCACTATTGAACTCCATTTTATTTTTATTTTTATTTCGAGCACTATTGAATTCCAGATCTGAGGTGCAGCATGCTGGAAAGAACGATTAAATAGCTTAGAGCGTGAAGGTAAGCTAGGTCTCACAATAGTAATTAACTTAGAAGACCGAGTAATAGCAGGCTGCATCACTTTAATCAAGTGAGACATAAAAGTTTGTCCAGGGATGGTGATGGTGACTTATAGGTTTATAAAGAACTCGCGTCGCTGATGCTGCCTTCGTGTCGCAACTCGCCGTTGGAGCACAGCACAGGACGTTTGTTCGGTCCGTGACTCTAATTTAATGCCTTGGCCTGCTCTAACTAGCACACATGAGATGGTATTTCTCAGAGGCGTGTGGGACTCCGATCTGAAGTAGTTGTGAGGCTCTCTGTGATTAATCCTTACTGATGATTATCGAAGTCAAGGCACAGATTTTTAAATAGCATCTCACAATTTAATAGTCAATAAGAACAGCACTATAATTTAATATGTACGAACACTAAAACTTAAAATTTAATATAAGATCTAAACACACAATCCCTAAAATATCAATACTCCGACTTCAACTCCGGTTTCGGCCCTCGGCCTACGCCGTGTGGACTTGCCCGTCTCGCCGCCACAACTTCAATAATCTCCCTTCTACCCGAATATCCAGTATTCTACCACAGGTGACGCTTGGTCATTTGGTAACTGACCAATCAAATTCAATTACTCTGCAGCTCTGACCACTGCCTGATCAATAGCACAAATGCTTGATTGTGACATGAATTATATCCATAATAATTAATAATAGATTAATTATATATGTATAATTTCAAGTTCTCAACAGGTTAACGAAGCTGTTTTGTAAGTGATACGCTCTTTAAGAGGATCGTTTATGAGGATCGTTTAGGATCGTTCTTTTAATGTGAAAGTGATGGAGTACATCTCTTCGCCTTCTCACTTAAAGTATGGTGTGCCTCAAGGCTCCGTTCTTGGTCCTATCCTCTTTAACCATAGGCGTAACCACGACTGAAAATCTGGGGGGACACAATCAGTGGCGTATCGACGGGGGCCAGGGCGCCCGAACCCTCCCCCCCCCTCAGACCCGCCGTAAAAAATTTAAACTATATTTTAATCGTTTTTATTGCAATTTATTTGTGTGAATATATATGTATGTAAGAGAAGTGGTTTTGGGGAGGGAACTTAGTTCCACTAACCTGAATTTTTTCAAATATGGACCCCACTACGGGCCCATATTTGGTATAGGCCTACTATGGGCCCTGTGTAGTGGAAGATTAAAAGTCTCGGTTGTGTCATTATGCTTCTAACGTACGTTTTCAGACATCTTAAAGCACTGAACGATCCCTCTGACTCACATGACGAGGCGAGAACTACAAGAAGGCAGCGAGCTAGTTTCTAAACCTCAGTAGAAGCAGCGCTGTGCGCAAATTTCTGGAGATTTTCAAACAAAACTCTAAATGATGCTACAAAATTGCATATGCAACATTCAGAATTCAAAAACGAAATTAGCAATATACTAATTCTTACCAGACATGGCTAATTGGTCTTTAGCAGAAATTTATCCATGATGCAATTATGTAGAACTTGGTTTACTCTCTATGAATTTATATTGTAGTAAAATCTATAAGCTAAACTTTTATGCACATTTTCAGCGCATCTACCGATGGTGATAAGTTGTCCTCCCAAGATACAATATGCAGCCGCAATCTTTAGACGGGCCTAGTTATAGTTTCATAACGCTTAGCTCGGCTAGCTGGCACTGTGCCATATTTCGTCACTCTCAACGAGCATACACTGCACAACTACAGATGTCAATAATTAATATCATGGAAGCGTATCAGTTTACCACTCGATCTACAGCACGGCTCTATAAATGCTAGTAATACACAATGTCATGCTGTTACAGAGAGATTTTGAAAATACGGAAAATTTCTTAAAGTATATATATATATATATATATATATATATATATATATATATATATGAGCCTAAATTCTGGGGGGACATTGACATGCGTGTCCCCCACTCTAGATTCTGGGGGGACGTGTCCCCCCCAGTGGTTACGCCAATGTCTTTAACCTCTATACAACACCCCTAAGCACTCTAATCTCTTCTCATTCTCTTGATCATGAACTATATGCTGATGACACTCAAGTGTACACTTGTTTCACCCCTAACTCGTATTCTAATGCTGAAACCCTCTTGCAACAAAGTTTTCAGTCTATATCCTCTTGGATGTCTGCTAATTTCTTGGCACTTAATCCATCTAAGACTGAATTCTTGTTGGTCGGGACACCTCAACAGCTTCTGAAGCTGAATGGGAAAACTCTTTCGTTATCTCCGGGTATTAAAATATCACCTTTCTTCTGTGAGAAATCTCGGTGTTATCCTTGATAATCTTCCACGAACACATAACTAAAACTTCAAAAGCATGTTTCCTCCATATCCGTGATCTTCGTCGAATACGTCCATATTTGTCACGTGAGTCAGCTGCTACAATTGGTGCTGCTCTTGTGCAATCGAAGTTGGACAACTGCAATTCCCTGTTTTTAAATCTCCCTGGCTGTGAGATTGATCGGTTGCAGTTTGTTCAGAATTCTCTTGCGCGAGCAATTTTTGTAGTTCCAGGTACTCCCATGTTACGCCTATTTTGAAGTTTTTGCACTGGCTAAGGATGAAAGAGCGTATCATTTACAAAACAGCTTCGTTAACCTATAAGTCCATCACCATACCTGGACAAACTTGTATGTCTTACTTGATTAAAGTGATGCAGCCTGCTATTACTCGGTCTTCTAAGTGAATTACTCTTGTGAGACCCAGCTTCCTTTCACGCTCTAAGCTATCTAATCGTTCTTTCCAGCATGCTGCACCTCAGATCTGGAATTCTCTTCCATCCAATCTTCGGAAATCTTCATTTGAATCACATCAGCCTTTGCTTTCCTATGATCAGTTCCATAAGCAGTTGGAGACCTATATTTTCCATCTCTCTTTTACATCCAGTGTCCATGAGCAGCGACCTGCGCCTAAACCACCTTTTCTTTAACTCCCTTTACTTTGGACTGAATTTCTGGATTTTGGAATTTGCACCGTTTTGGACCTTCCTTTTTTGCTCGCCGGCTTGATTTTGTCTCAATAGTGCTCGATGTTGTCATTGATGACTGTAACACTCTAATTGTTGTTATTATTATTTAATCTTTAGCCAGTGCAAAGACTTAAAAAAGTGTGTCCATCATAACCCCTGGACAAAGTTGAATGTCGCATGTGATTAAAGTGAATAACCCTTCTGTTACTGTAGGTATTCTAAATTAATTCTTAGTCGTGTGAGACCTATATAACGTAAACCTTACATTCACGCTTTAATTATAAGCCATCTAATCATTCTTTCCAACGTGCTGCACCGCAGATCTGAAAATAATTTTCTTCGATGCATTTGCTCTTCGTAAGTCTTCGTTTGAATTACATCGGCCTGAATTCGCTTTCCTTTTAGCTATTTCATATATAGATAGTTGAAAACTTATCTTTTCCATCTCACTTTTCCATCGTTGAATCTTTGACATGTAATATCTATGATTTGCAATCCACACGTAAATCTCTCTTTCTTTAGTTAATTGCCTTTATCTTTGGACTCGGTTTCGGATTTTTGACTGTGCGCCGTTTTGAACGTTCCTTTGCTCATCGGCTTGGATTGGTCTCAATCGTGCTCGATGTTGTCATGGCTAACAGTCTTGAATACATTTTTAAAGAACACTTTCATTTTGCCGAGGCAACGGGTTTGTTTATAAATGGTGACCTTAATATATCGCTCAGTATATTTAATGATCAAGATTTAATTTTTATTTGCAATATTCATGCCGGTTTTCCTGTATTAAAAATTATGTTGATTTTAGTGTCTATGCGATGATTTTATCACTTTGTTTGGTTTGTTTTAGTCAAATGATTATGCAACGACCTTTAAATCTTTGATCCTAGCTATATGGGCTAATTTATGTGTACAGCAATATAATTATTTTTCTTTAAAAATGTAATAGCAATGGAATGATTACTTATTATTTTAGAAAACGAAATTAAGGTCATTTGGTGCTTTGTACTTAATTTAACTTATTAAATGAAGCCAATAACAATTTATGACAACGTTACAATGGTAGTATAGTCCCTGATTGCTATTCAGTGATGTTATGATTTGAACTGAATGACTATTTACATTATACTTTTGAAAGAAGGAAAAGACGTTGAAGAAATCAAATAAATTGATCTGCAGATCAGATTTAAAAAAATGCTAGATTTAATTATTGGATGGTTTTTGAGTCATGCAACTTAAGGTCCAATCATGAATTTATGCACTCTTTTTTCACTTATTTTAAAAGAGAGTCAATTTATTTATTTCAGAAACCACATGTTACGGATGTACTGAAATGAAAGAAATGTAAAACAGATATTCAAAAGCAAAACACGTTATTGACACAAACAGTGTGCAGTGCAGCACAAATCCATGTTGCTGTGAAACAGAGGTTGCCAGATGAGTGAGGATCTGGCAACCTCCTTCTCACTGATACATCTTACTGATTACATCTCCTCACTGATCACATCTTCTCACTGATTACATCTTCTCACTGATACATCTCCTCACTGATACATCTCCTCACTGATTACATCTTCTCACTGATTACATCTCCTGACTGATTACATATCCTCATTGACTACATCTCCTCACTGATTACATCTCCTCACTGATTACATCTTCTCACTGATTACATCTCACTAATTACATCTCCTCACTGATTACATCTCCTCACTGATTATATCTTCTCACTGATTATATCTCCTCACTGATTATATCTCCTCACTGACTACTTCAGGGCAACTGGTTATGAACTGATACTTAAAAGCTGTAAAGCCAGTTAATGTCAAGTTAATGTCAGTTATGTAATGTAAGTTTTCATCTCTCGAAAGCGATATCAGTGATGGGTAAGCCCAGGATATGAACCCACACATACTGATCCGCTGATTAATATTAATAATATTTATTAGTACACTGGTCTCTAAAAGTTACAAGTAAAGTGGAAATTTTAAGGAAAAATAAAGATATTAATTAAAATGACAGTAGAATAAAATTTCGCTTGCATTATATTTTTATGATAGTAAAAATATATTCGTCATGATTTAAAATATTATTTATGCTTTTATACTTTTGCTATGCCAGTGTATATATTCATTGTGTTAAACATATGTTTCTGTTGTTTTTCTTATTTTAGACATGAATGCCAAACCATGACATAATTATTGTAAACTTTAAAGTCAGACATATTTTTATCATGCTGCTATTATTTCGAAGCCAACAGTTCAATTAATAAATGGATAGATATACAAAAGTTCGTTGTTTGGGAAGTGGAACCTTTGGAGCTGTGTATCTTGTAAAAGAACTGGAAACGAACAGGTTATATACATAATACAAAAATGGTTTTGTACCCCAATAGTTGCATATTCTATATGTTGATTCATTTCTACTATGTTGAGTTCATACCTTTTATTCATTATTCTAATGGGTAAAACTGGATTATATAGGAGATTGCTTCAGTACATATTTAATAAGTTGTTCAAACTAACAAGTAGGTTTTAGTAGTATGAAAATTGTGATAATAATAAAAAATATTAGATCTATATTTTGATTATAACGTAGGGAGTATCTATTCCCCGTGTTGTATCCGGGTTGTTTGAAGAATAGACCAACTGGTGACTGCACTTGTCGTAGAAGGCGACAAAGGCACTTAGATCCAAACCAACGTCAGAAGGGGCATTTGGGTGGTTAGCACCTAGGTTCTTGAAATTACTACAAAATTTTACAAAACAAATGGAAAAATATGGCTTTGATTGATGATATGGTGTGGAACAGAGAGGAGTGGAGGTCTATTCATATCTTGTCCCTATTTAAACTGGGATTAAAGTGAAGATGATAATGATGATGATGTAGGAAGTATTGATGATGATATTGTGATCATGGAAAGTTGCATCATATTTGGTGTTAATTTTTATGGTTTTATCGTTTGCTGACCGTTACAAATAATTAAGTTTCCACTGCCATTTAAAAACTGACTATCTAGCTCCAACATTTATGATAAATTTTTGCACCCCCCCTTTGATTATGCGAATTTCGTACTAGCTATATTTATTAACAGTAGTATCAAACCATTTGAAGCCTAAAACATCATTTTGGGTCTGGCTAGCTTATAATAGTTCTACTCAAGTAATGATAAGTTATTCCAATAAAATAAATTCAAAATAAAATTAAAAATTCACAATATTTATCATCTTTGTCTTCCTTTGACGTGTCTGACATCATCCTTGTATGAGGAAATGGACGTTAAACCTTTATTATTATTTATTATTATTATTGAATCCCAGTTAAACTGGGTCGGTTACCTAGTTAACTTTAATATTTTTAATGAATCATGTTTTGTATTCACAGACAATATGCTCTGAAAGAAGTTCGCTTGGATGAAAAGAGCAAGCACAGAACTAAAACAGCGGTGCTGAAAGAGGCACAGTTAGTTTTCTCAAGTCATTGCTGTCAGGTCTAGGTTGTGATGTCGGTTGTGGTTCTAGTGGAGATTTTAATGTCGATTTTATGATACAAAAATTAATTGATTTTAAGGCAGTTGGTTAGTCACTAGAGTGTAAATTAATAGCCTGTAATTGATAAATTCTGTTCCATGTTTTGCTATAATCTGATCTTTGCTGATCATTGATATGTTTCTCTCTCTATCTCTATATCTCTATCTCTCTCACTCTCTCTCTCTCTCTCTCTCTCGCTCTATCTCTATCCCACTTCTTCAGATGCGTTCTGTCCAGGTCAAAAGTAAAATTCCTACTCAATGTCTATACGCAGTATGAGTACTTAGTACTCACCAAGTATTGGTTTCGTCTTTAATTTTGAAAAAATGTTCTTTTAAGGATGTTTCCTTTTGCTTTCCTCAATTCTAGCTCATTCATCTCTTAGGATAGAGAAATTCATGGTTAGTGTGTTTTTGGTGGGGTGTGCATTGGTTAAAACTCTCTTTAATCTGAATTTTTGTAGAACTAGAACTTACGAATTATGTGTAAATATAATTCATTATTCCAATTTTTATCTTTTTCTGTTCTTCTTAAATCTTGAATCTATCCTGATAAGGAATTGTAAGTGTAATAAAATTAAAAGGTGATCTTATTAATGAGAATATTATTTAAATTACTAATGCACTTATTCTGTCCTTTAGAATCCTTTCTCGGTTAAAGCATCCTAACATTGTGGCATACAAAGACTCATTCTTCGATGACGCTGAAGAAAAGTTATATATTGTTCAGGTATGGACTATTAACAGTCTAGTCTATGATTAATATTTTTCTTATGTTGAATTGATCTGTAGTGATGTGTGACGTCCCTGACATCATCCTTGGATGAGGAAACTGACGTTTAACCTTTATTATTATTATTATTATTATTATTGTTATTATTATTTCCTCTAAGGATTATTGCGAAGATTGTGCAATGCACATTCACTTGTGACACCGAACTATAGCACATGCAATGAAATGAAAGCTAAATTTGCGAAGGAAACGAACAGATGTGGGAATTGAGGAATCACTCAGAGCCTCTACGCACTAGGCTATCTCATGAGAAATCTCATTTGTTGAATTAGACTGCTGACAGCCAGTGGCTGTTAGTGATGAAAGTAAATTTGAAGTACTATGTTTGTAATAGGAGCGATTTCTGTATCAAATTGAAATTATTTGTTTTAATGAACAATAATGTTTCTTCTTTATCTTAATACTGTTCTTCATTGTTGGTGCTATCAAATTAATATTTGACATTGATAATAATAGGTACATGTGTTTATTGCTTTCTGTTTTGCTATTTGTATATGTGTACGTTTTCTGCGGTATGTCAGATTTCATGTAATAAACGAATATATATATATAATAATTTTAAATGACTGACTATTTAGTGTTAGATATTCATAATTCTATTTCTAATTCTGTAATCTCAATTAATTCATAATTCCTAGTTATAAAATCATAAATAATTAAATAATTGCAATTCCAATTGTGATCGAATTTTGTTACCAGATCACTTTACAATATTATTAACTCTGCTGATTAAATAAAAATGCAGAATATGTGCCTTGTACCTGCAGCCTGGCAACTCACTAGAATGGTGGATATTTATTGATTTTAAATGATGAACTTGTATTACAGGATTTTTGTGACGGTGGATCATTGGATGATAAAATTGTTGCTGCCTGTAAGGTTTGTTATATATTTTAGATATAGGCAGTGTAAAGTTCTAACACTCATGTAGATTGATTGTATTGTTAGCACTGTGTCAGTATAATTTTTAAAAAGTGCTGTAGTAGGCCTACAAAATGTAATTTTTTAAAGAGTTCTTTAGTACTCTATCTAGGTTCTGTTTGTGAGCAATTAGGCAAATTTGTTATCACGGCTGTAATACTACAAGTTTCAAGAAACGACTATTTACTTATAGTAGGAAGAAATTACGTTTGTCTTTAACAAAATGAATGAAGCAAAAAACAGCAAGCTATGAAGTTAAGCTTTTGGCTTATTTAATTTTTTTATAATATTACTGAAATATTCTGAATCATTTTTTAACATCTATTAGTGACAATTTAAGGAGTTTGCCTTTTTTGGCAAGCTGCTAAACGTTTATCTTAAATTATTGTGGTTAAGTATATTATGTGCTGCGCCTAAAGTACTCGAACACAACGAATATTATCATGTGCTAATTCTATACCTATAATAACTGTTGTTTTATTGATGAATTATCACTGGACTACTTTATGCTTTTCCTTAGAAAGACGAATTATTTAAGGAGAAGCAGATACTACAGGTAACTTCATTTTAGTTGTTTATTTTAATGCTTTCCAATGCTTTGTAAGATTTCAGGTGCAAAATTCAAAATCATTTTTAAGAAGTACTCGATGTTACCGATATTGCGCAATAAGTTGTACTTAAGATTATATCTTAACCCCAGGCCTAACTTACTTTCTAGGAATAATTATAACTACTGATAGATAATCTAATTAACCCATGCGATGAGTTAATATTGATATGTTCTCTCTCTCTCTCTCTCTCTTAGTGCACTGCCCACTTGCAGGTCCATGGTATAAAAACCTTCACTCATCTCTATCTTCCGTTTTCTGCTTTATGTCCACATACGAGTGTATCTTTAAGTCATTTGTAGGATTCTGCTTATGACGAGCTGGCCCCCCTATGCCTTCCTCAACTTCACCTAACATTTACTGGGCAGAGGCATTCCCTGAAAAAACAATCCAGTTTACCCATTGGTATGTTGAGTAACATTTATATTTGTCAACCCTTTCCTTAGTATTTTATTATATGTTCGCCATTAAATCCTACTGAACTCGTTGGTTGATTACTTTTACAGCTAAATATATTAGCTTTTTAATGTATGTTCAGTAAATAATTCAATAGACAATTATTAAGTATTGCTAAAATGGACTATAACTATACAAAATTGAGAAATTTAGATATATTTACGATTTTGTGTTTTTTATTGGATCATTAGTTGAGAAATTTATTATCATTTTAGTAAGTTTTGTGTTATTATATCCGCAGTGGTTCGTACAGATACTAATGGCCGTTCATTATATCCATTCTCAGAAAATCCTGCACAGGTAAATACAGTATTTATGCAATTGTTTTATACTTATTTATAATAATATTATTGTGTCAATCTATTCTGAGATCTTTTATTGCTTCAATCTATTCTGGGGAAAAATAAAGGTATTATGATCTGCACTCTCTCTCTTGCTATTTGGATCTTTGATAAGAGTAGACAGTTCTGTCAATTTGATAATGAACAAAAACTGCATGAATTATATCATCTGCCGCGGCCTTTCTCAAGTTGTTGTCCCTAAGCAAGGAATAAGTTAGGTTGCCTAACTAAGCATGGAAGCATCTGCAGAGCTGATAGCTTGAAGCTCAAGCCAGTGGGAACTTTTATTCTGGGTCCACCAGTGTGGGTGGGATTGCATGTGCCAGGCAAAATGAAAAGTATATAGAAGTCTGAGCTAAACGATTGCTTTTAACCTTAGAAAACATGGATCGATGAAATCTACAGTGGTGAAAATTCTTTCCATGAAAAGTTCATTGATCATATTGGCAGGTAATCACATTAGCTCCCGGAGGACTCGTTTGTTTGGGAAAGGCTGTCAGTAACAAGTTCCAACGATTCCATTTAAAAATTCGTTTCTTTCTCGTTATTTTTAGATTAGGGTTGCAATTGCTATTTTTTTATTTTGATAGATTTCATTCATATAGATTGTATGTCTTACATAATATTCATTTTTGTCCACTCTCTGAAAAATTGAGCGACTAATTTAGAATAATAATACAAATTACAATGTCAAGTCACTATGATATCTGGGATATGTCAGTGAGGAAATTAATGCTTCAAGGATGATGCTTCGACAAATTAATGCTTCAAGGATTATGCTTCGACAAATTAATGCTTCAAGGATTATGCTTCGACATATTAATGCTTCAAGGATGATGCTTCGACAAATTAATGCTTCAAGGATGATGCTTCGACAAATTAATGCTTCAAGGATTATGCTTCGACAAATTAATGCTTCAAGGATTATGCTTCGACAAATTAATGCTTCAAGGATGATGCTTCGACAAATTAATGCTTCAAGGATGATGCTTCGACAAATTAATGCTTCAAGGATGATGCTTCGACAAATTAATGCTTCAAGGATTATGCTTCGACAAATTAATGCTTCAAGGATTATGCTTCGACAAATTAATGCTTCAAGGATGATGCTTCGACAAATTAATGCTTCAAGGATGATGCTTCGACAAATTAATGCTTCAAGGATTATGCTTCGACAAATTAATGCTTCAAGGATTATGCTTCGACAAATTAATGCTTCAAGGATGCTTCGACAGCTTCAAGGATGATGCTTTGACAAATTAATGCTTCAAGGATGATGCTTCGACAAATTAATGCTTCAAGGATTATGCTTCGACAAATTAATGCTTCAAGGATTATGCTTTGACAAATTAATGCTTTAAAAATTATGTTTTGACAAATTAATCCTTCAAGGATTATGCTTTTTAATGAGCGTTTAATTGATTAACTAACTTATCCAGTGATTTCATCAAAAACTACCCCTGCTGCTTCGCGCTTAGGGAAAAATTATTGCCATAGAATTTAACAATATATAATTATTGCTATATATAATTACTGCCAAATTATTGCAATTATTGTGATATTCCGTATCTTATCTTTGACTTGACTTCATTGGAAGTGGTCTCCAAAATTTGACTTCTTAAGGTCGTATATAGAAGAGGAAGGTGGTATTTAGAAGACAGTTACAGTACATAGTAACGTTCATAAAGCTTAACTATGGCAGGAAACACTTGTGGGAACATATCGTGTTATACTGTTAAAAACGTACTGTTAATTCTGTTTAAATCGTACTGTTTATGTTTTTATATTGCACTCTGGTCCAACTTTAAAGTGTCTTCTTTAAATAAATTTCGTTCATGTTACAATAGATGTGCCAAACGGTTCTTTGGTTTCAAAAGCAGGATAGTTTGTTCACCATGTTGCAGTTATGTAAAATTCCTAGTTTTGATACGATTATATATAACTCTAAATGTGTGTAGAAGCAGTGTGTTAGTAAGTGTGAATGTGCACAAATTAATTGTTTTAGGTTGTAATTTTTCCATTTTAGAACTATAATATCTGATTTTACGAGTGTTTACATGATTTTATGGGTGTGCTGTGTTGTGTGTCTTGTGTGCTTTGTGTGAGCCTTGCTGCCAGATTTCTAATTATAAATAAATAAAATATACAGCTATTATAGAGGCTTGTGTAAAGGCTGCAGGCCGAGACGGACAGTGCCTTCTTAACTTAACCTACTTGTCCTGTTACCCATAACCTCTGAACTTTCTATATTCTAGAAATAAGTAAATATTACTATAGAGTCTAAATGATATTTAACAGAATAAAGTAGCGATTCTGAAAAATATAGAAATATATTTTTCTGCTTCTGTTCTGTTTCTTATACCATAAGCATGTTGTGCTTATTTTTACAGGGATTTGAAAACTCAGAATGTATTCATGAATAGAAAAGGCAACACTTGCAAACTTGGTTAGCCATCATTATAATAATATATTTTACTTTAATCTCACGTTTAACTTTAATCTTATGTCAACATTTTTTATGTATTTCTCTGATATTGGCTCAGACTTGCTGTACATTTGATGGTAAAATGAAGGTATGTGACCATCCTTGTGTCTACAATTGTGGCACTGGGTCAGATTGTATACTTAGTTGTTTATTGCTTTATGTTGTATGGATTGCTTATTAGCGAACAATCTTTACAAAGTCAAGGTTATGTCTTTGAACTCATAAAAAGCTATTTATTTTGCTTATTTCAAAGTCTGTGCCATTTCCACAAGGTTATCCACCAGTCCCAAAATCACCTGTAATAATAAGAATAAAATTATATCTGTAATAGCAGACTAAACTTAGGCCTACGCAGAAGACTTAATCGAAGAATGATTAATTCATGGAATGGATTCCCAAATGAAGTTTTCGAGGCAGAATATATATATAAAAAAATTTCAAAATCCGTATAAGCCTAATTGCAAGAAGTTCATACAATATTGGCCAGAGAACGAAAATTTGTTTATCTTGCAGATTTTAATAATAATGATAATAATAATAATAATAATATTAATAAATAAAGAAAAATAAAAATAACAAAATAAAAATAATAATAATAATAATAATAATTATTATTATTATTATTACAGATGATTTTGGGGCGGGAGCTAGTGGCGATGTCGGTAAGGTACTCGACCAGTATGTGCGGGGTTCAAATCCTGGGCTCGCTCGTCACTGACATCGCTTTTGACTGAGGAAACTGACGTTAACATTAGCTTTTTTAGCTTCTTTGATCAACAACGATCAAGTTTACAGCCACTGGTCTAGACACGCCAGGCCATTCAATTAGGAAATATTTAACCATTCTGCAGGTGACTTTGGTATATCCAAGACAATGTCAGGCACCATAGATCTAGCCAGTACCTGTGTTGGTACTCCTGCTTATTTTGCGCCAGAAATGTGTCAGGACCTGCCCTACTCGTCGAAGGCAGACATCTGGGTAAGCCTCTAGTCGGATTAGATCAATCAATTAACAGTTGCCTATCTGTCCTATATGAATGGGATGTATTTTTGACAATTGTAAGAAAGACAATTCTGCTGCATAGTTCATTGTAGATGATAGCAATAACAAAACTAGAGTTTCAAATATTTTTGCTTGTCACTTTATAAAATCATATTTACAATAATATTAAACGTAATAGTGAATTTGTATAATTTTAAACTAATTTTAACAAATTTAGTAATAGAGTAAACGCTTCATGTCACAAACATACAGACGAATATGCAATAATCTTAATTATGACTTTTAATCAAACTGTTGATTGATAAAAAAGTGATTAAATATCTTCAGATTGACAGACAAGTAATTGAAATTTACTGATTGAATACTAAACTTATTGGTTTCTTGAGATACTTTATTGTCAAATGATTGATTTGAGTGATTGATGAATTGATTTGTTACTTGATTTGTTTTGTGTATTAACTGATTTGTATATTAATTGGTTTGTGTATTGACTTATTTGTGTATTGATTGATTTGTGTATTGACTATTTGTGTATTGACTGATTTGTGTATTGATTGGTTTGTGTATTGACTTATTTGTATATTAATTGGTTTGTGTATTGACTTATTTGTGTATTGATTGATTTATGTATTGACTGATTTGTGTTTTGACTGATTTGTGTATTTATTGATTTGTGTATTGATTGATTTGTGTATTGATTGATTTTTGTAGGCTCTTGGCTGTATCTTGTATGAACTTTGTGCACTTCATTCTCCATTTGAAGCGTCTAACATCGTTACATTAATCTTTAAAATAGTCAAGAGTCCTCTGGAGGCAAGTGGCTTTATTTTATTGTTATTCATAGTTATATTTACCGACTTCATCACTGGCTGGAGCCAAAGAGTCGGTAAGATACTCGACCGCGGATCAGTAGATGCGGGGTTCAAATCCTGTGCTCGCCCGTCACTGATATCGCTTTCGAGTGAGGAAACCGACGTTAACCTTAGCTTTACCAGCTTTTATTAACATTTCCTCTAATGATGATAAGATGCAATTAAAGTAAGAATTCAAGAAAGATATGCTCGCATGTAGATTTGCGAAGCAGTCTCATAATTTTGATTTTTATCAGTTTGCTCACATTAACCCTAAAACATTTTTAATTTATTTACAGTAAAATTTATCCTAGTTTATCTGCATCTTCATGTTCAAGATTTGGTTGATTTAATATTTTTCTATTTTATTCTATTAGTCTCTGACTATCTTATTAGTATTTTACTATTTTGTAAAGTATTTTTTACTAGTTTAGTATTTGAACTTTGTACTTTTGGAACAGTGCCAGAAAATTCCAACAACTGCACTGACTAGTTTGTCTTTTAAAGTTTTATTTCTTCTGACATTAATTATTACAAGAACAAAATAAAGATTGCTTCTAAATTTATTTTATAAATTTATTTTGCAGCCTATCCCGTCATTTTACAGTAGAGAGTTATCTGACCTCGTAACTATGATTCTATCTAAACGGCCAGAAAACAGACCCAGGTAATTATGTGAAGTTGTATTGTCCTATTTGTTGTTGTTAGAACTCTTTACCTGCTAATCTTCGCTCTTGTTTTTCTCTTTCAACTTTCTCTAGCAAGCTTAAGACTTACCTTTTCCTACCGTAGACATAATCAATCTACCCTGACCATTTTGATCACCAGACTGGCTTTCGTTTTGAACCTTACTTCTCCTCGGCTCATTTCTTTTGCAGATTGGTCTGGGTGAATTGATCTGTAGTGATGTATTCTGTGGAGACGTCCCTGACATCATCCTTGGATGCGGAAACGGATGTTAAGCCTTTATTATTATTATTATTATTATTATTATTATTATTATTATTGCTATTTTAATATTTTGTTTTGAAGTATGTAGGAATATGCCCCCATGAATTAATTGAAGTGTAAATCGCCAGTAATATAGAAATCATATAAAATTAATAAAATCATATCAAATTGAATAAAATTTATTGAAGTGCGTTTTCTAATAATCACTCATTTGTAAAATGTCACGGCAGAAAAGTATTGAAAAAAATTATGTTGTGGTCGAAAACCATAACTGGTATTGCAGCCTAGACTTATGCAATGGGGTGGAACAAAAGTATTTTTTAATATAATATTCAACTACAGAGCTACTTATTGCACTCTTTTGTTACTCTGTTTTATTGGCTTTCTAACAGTGTTATATCGCAAACTGGTCTTGAGACTACTTTGCAATCCTTGATTTATTTTATTTTTTATTTCTCAATATATAATGTATTTGCGTTTATTTATTTTACGTGCAAAGTACTGTATTTTAACGTATTGTACTGTATTATGTGTTTTGTTGTATTTCAGTGCTCAGCAGATACTAAATCTAGCTTTTGTCAAGTCTATTCTGTCTGAGTTCATAGAAGGGAATCAACAGACTAGTTCAATAGCAACAACAGCAACATCAACAACTAATGAGAAAGTCGCTCTAACTAGGTACAGGAGAAATCTGTTTTTGCAGAGCTTCTGAGTTTATTTGGAAAATCAGCTTTCATTTGATATTGAGAATATCTTTAAAGAGTGACTATGATGACTCTGCATCTATTAGAATTTCTTCCAAATTTTAAATTTTATTTTTAACATTTCTGCTGCCTCCTGTACTTACTTATTCTCGTTCAATGGTTCATTTATTCTTTTAATCCTTCATTAATTCATTTAATCCTTCATTTATTCATTTAATCCTTCATTTATTCATTTAGTCCTTATTAATTCATTTAATCCTTGGTCAGTCGTAATTCAATACTTGCAGGCAGCAGAAAGAAAAGAGAGTCGGTTCAGTGATGCTTACTAACGACGCCAAGTCTAAGCTATCTAGACTGGTGCAAGCCACTGATCTGCCTCCTGCCTCTCGTAGAAATCCTGGACGTCTGCCATCTCTGACAGATGATGATTTCTCACATAGGCTGGTGAAACAGTCTAACTCCCCAGATGTTTCGCATAGGGCAGGAAAACAGCTTAGTTCTGTAAATAAACCAATGCTGGAGAAGATGTTTAATCCTAGCATTAAATCTAATATCGGTTAGTATTTTTGGGTTTTTTCCGTATTTTCTTTTAAAATAGTTTAATTTTATTTACAATTTTTCGCTTTTATATTTTTCTCTTTATATTTACAAAAATAAAAAGATCATCTCTTATAGAGTGTGGGGATATGAAAATTGTATAGTAGATATATAACGAATAATTTTTAGGCCTGCTTTCTTTATTATTTTATTTGTAGAACATTACCTAGGATAAGAATTTTCAAGACTTTCATAAATCTTGAATAACTTGAGATAATGTCTATTCTGTGTATTAGTAGAGGACTATAAATTTTGATTCGTCTGTTTTATGAGATCATAATGGCAATATAATCGAAATGTAATACTTCAATTCTTCACTAGAAGATGATATCTGGCCCATATTAAGGAATTTGCTATTACCAAAAGCCGGTAGCATAAATTTTCTTGGAATTGTCGGATATTCATCGTATTCGTCATCATGTGGTTCAAGGGACGCAAATGGTGCGAGTCCATGTCCCCTAAAATATTACAATTATGTATCTGCTTGAAAACTAAATTAAATTGAAATCAAGAGTAAAAAGTGCTTTTCCGCTTACAATGTAAAGACAGTCTAGTTAAACCCACATCTGAGATGAAACGAATGCGAATTTCAGCTAGTCTGAAAAAAAATTGTGGCAAAATAAAAGAATTATTTAGGCTATAGAGAAAAATGTTAAACTTCAATTATCTCATTGTTAAAGATTTCATGCCGCTGGTATTTCATAGGTACATGGTTATGTATTGGCTCATTAGTTATGAGTTATTATTATTATAATAATAATAATAATAATAATAATAATATTATTATTATTATTATTACTATTATTTATTATTAGTTATGAGATTGACTCATTGGTTAGTGACTCATTATTACTAGTGGAAATCAGAAATGAACCATACTATTTCCAGTATTATTATCATTTGTATTGCTCAGTGTTAAGTGAAGAGTCTGCAGGTGCCACACCCAGTCAAGTAGTCAGTCCAGAGTCTGGGTCAGAGGTGGAATATGAAGATGACTTTGAGCAAGACGACGACGATGATGACGATGATGAAATCATTCGTCACAAAGGTACTGAAGCGGTTTAAGGCTATCATTGAATTAAATTCTAAAAGGACAGGAAAGTTTAGTTCAGTTTCAGTACTCGTTATAGTTTTGATGTTTTTGTCGGGATCGCTAGAGATGAGTTCAGCTGTAAAATGCAGGTTTCGCTAGAGGCGACTAAGCAAAAATTTAGAAAGGCAGTGGGAAACCACCTCGGAAGCTAAATTTTCCTAAGTGAAAGGCTGTATTAAGGTTTGGTAAAAAGTTAGCCTGATTTTGAGCAACAGAGCTCTGTAAAATGTCAACATGAATGTAGACTGTTGAGAGGAATTTGTGCCTTGAACCTGGTACTTCCCAGAACAAGAAAGAGAAAGAGAGAGCTATTTTGCAGTGCATCATGGGAACAGTGGGCCTTCAAGCTTAGACTGAACAAGGCTAAGGCTAATGTTAACGTCAGTTTCCTCACTCGAAAGCGATGTCAGTAACGGGCGAGCCCAGGATTTGAACCGGCACCTACTGATCGGCGGCCGAACATCTTATCTTCATTGCCATTGGCTCCAGCCTATACTCCAGCCTATGCTTTAATAATTTTCGTCTAGATCTCTTCGCTGAAAAATCGGCCATTCGTTTGTGGTACTGACCATGATTCCTATATTTCTTATATCCATAGAGGATTTTCCGTTGAAATTTTATACCCACGTCGTCTGCATCTAGAGTTTTGATGACTGACACTGCATAATTATCTGTCAGATGATATTTGTTAAGTAAATTTGTCATCATTTTTTAAACTTCGATAGATGTTAAATTTTATGGTCTCTTCTTCTAATTGTTGCTTGCTTGCCGGTAACTGTATTAACAAGTATTCTGCTGTCAATGAGTATATGTTGTGTATTGATTAAAATTTAATTTAAATAAAATGAATCATTACATATAAATTTAATCGTATAAAAAATCCATAAGTTAGTACATGCAGCTAATTACTTTTAGTTTTTATACTACATGTATATCAGAAGACTTAGGCTTTGTTGTAGATCGCTTATGCTGTACCTTCAACCTATTAGTTTTGTGTATTACTCTTGTTTAAAATAAACTTAAAAATTCTGCCATAAATATATTGTCATAAGTATATTAGTAACTGAATTTTTTGCTTGGTACTGATATAAAAGCTGTAAAAGAAACTGTAAAGCCAATGTTAATGTCCTTTATATATATATTTGATTACGTTGATTGGTATGGCAGGAAAGGGCAAAAAGGTTAAAGAAGAAGAACAGTATTATGACGACTTCGAGGACTCCTCATCTGACGAGGTAGAAACCGTAGTTTAAAAAATTTAATTTATTTGATCAAAATACAAAGTCTTTATTGAAATTAGTGGATATCTAGTTTTTAGTTTTGACTTATTATTTTCCTATTAAAGTTTCGTAAGTTTAAGCTATGTCTATTAAGTTTTTTATTTTCACTATAGTTATTTTTTATTTTAATACTATTTAATCCGATTAAGGCACGCCAACTGGAGAGTAAAGATTACAGTGGCTTTATCTTTGTAATGCTCGGCAGAATCGTTCGCACATTAGCAGCCTTTGAAAAAACTAAGAGGGAAAGAAAGATAGAGAGAGAAAACTAGACATAAAATATAATAATAATATTACTATTATTAATTATTATTATTACTTTCACTATTACTGTTACTATTATTATTATTATTATTATTACTACTACTATTATTATTATTACTATTATTATTATTAGGGGCCTATTATTATGACTTTTATAAATTATTTATTTTGTTATCTAAAACGATTTTCTGACGACTAACTGAATATTGATTGGTTTATCGATGATCTGTTGACTTATTGATTGATTTCCTCAGGCTTTCGAGAGTATAATCAGCCGAGCGAGAGAGGTCCATGAGTTGGATTGGAATTTCTGTGATGACGTCACAATCGTTGACGAGGATTTTGTTGGGCCTATTGATATACGTAAACTGCTTAGTCCGTTAGTAGTAGAATCCATTTCTATACTTCATACTTGTTTTGATATTTAAAATCTCAGTTTTATATCGCTATATGTAACACTAGTTTTATATCGCTATATGTAAGACTTTGCCACTGGCTCCAGCCAGTGGCGAATTCGGTAAGATACTCGACCGCAGATCAGTATGTGCGGGGTTCAAATCCTGAGCTCGCCCGTCACTGACATCGCTCTCAAGTGAGGAAACCGTAGACTTTTTTAGCTTAGCTTTTTTACTAGTAAGATTAATTTCCTTTACTTCTGTTTCACTAGTTTTTACCAAGCAAATCGGATAATTGGCGTAATTTCTGACAGTAGCTCTATAGGATGATTCAGAAGAATGTTTAACACCAACTTAATTTTAAATATTTTCTAGGTTTCATTCTATACAATACACAAGCTGTTAGTTTCACTCTATATTTGAAAGATTTGCATGGCTGATGTCTGAGTTATTTTAAATTTTGATGAGCAACTGCCTTGTGTGATAATTATTTAACAATAAATGTACAGTATAGTGTTTACAATGAAGTAAACTAACATATTAGCATCGGTCACACTGTTGAGGTATTTGTTTAATGAAATCTAAAAACTATTTGTACAGAAAAGGTTGTACTCTTCATATCTAATACTGAAGTTTTGAAAAGAAGCACAATATAACTACTAGTCGTCAACCTTCGCCATATTCATACCTAATTTCACTTCGGGATGAGAATCCTGGACATCAATTCCTTTTGACAGATTAACGTCTCATATATTATGATGTGAACTGGTAAAGAATAGAACTCGTCCTGATAAATTCTTTGTAAACTTTATCGTTCTTCACGCCAAAATGATAAGATTTAAAACATTTTGTAATAATAAATTCTTAGACTATTTAACGAAGGCTTATGTAATATTAAGAATGTTTTTAATTTAACGATATTTGAACAGCCAATCAGCTGCCGAGTTTCACTACCACGTGACTGCAGATGGAACGTTTTTATTTTGCAATGCAAAATTTTATAATTATATTGAATTATATTACATTGTACAGTGTATTTTTAACTATAGATACTCCACAATATAACATGATATATACAATGTGTTGTTTTTTATTCAGTGAAGCGGAAGAGCTATTAAAAAGTTCCTCATCCGCTAATTCAGCCAGTCGCTGGTCAATAAGTGGGGCTAATAAGGAGTCGTGCTATTTAGTGGAGGATTTACTGGAAAATTCCCTCGAATAACCAAGAAATATGTTACCGAATTATATATCTTGTTATTTTACGGAGTATCTTTGGTTAAATTCCCGTGTATAGCTGAGAAATGTATAATTTAAGGTTATATCATGTTATTTTATGAAGCATCAATAATTGCTGATTTAATGTTTCACTCATATCATCGTTTGTGATTGTGGTCCAGTTAGTAGCATGCATGTCTGATAAACAATGGTTACGAGTTCCGCCTTACTGGCTGATTGTAGACTTTTGTATGGAAACAGACGTTAAACGTAGCTTTTAGCTCCATCTATCCTGTGAAAACTTAAATTATGGCTTCATCTATCCTGTGAAAATTTAAATTATGGCTCCATCTATCAAGTGATAACTAAATTATAGCTTCCTCTATCAAGTGATAACTTAAATTATAGCTTCATCTATCAAGTGATAACTAGATTATAGCTTCATCTATCAAGTGATAACTTAAATTATAGCTTCATCTATCAAGTGATAACTTAAATTATAGCTCCATCTATTAAGTGATAACTTTAATTATTGCTCCATCTATCAAGTGATAACTTGAGTTTAACTCTATCTATCAAGTGATAATGTAATTTATAGCTCCATCTATCAAGTGATAACTTTATTTATTGCTATGTATCAAGTGATAACTTAAATTATAGCTCCATCTATCAAGTGATAACTTAATTTATAGCTCTATCGGTCTAGTAATAGATGACAGCGTAAACATTTCTTCGTCTGTCCTTTGCTGAGAAAGCTGGCAGCAAGTTCAAGACGTAACTTTCACGCATGCTGCTCTCACGACTAATAATGATATATAATTGAATAAGATAATTATGAGATTATCCTACTGTTTTCCCATTATCTTAATTAGACATAGGGTACATTTTTATCGAAAATTTTCAGGAAAAATTTATTTACAATATTTTTCTTTATTAGGTATTTTCGGTCTCATATGAACACATTCCTTTTTTTTTTTTTTTTTGACTTATTATCTACGGGAACATTTAAGTATTAGCCTATTTGTTATTTTTTTGTATACTTTTACTGTACAAAAACTTTCTAACTCTCTGACTATGGCTTGTGTTCAGTGAAGGCGCACAATGACAGCGCTGTAGCAATTGGTTAGGACAATGAGATAGTGATATAGTTTTATTATTAAATAATATAGAAGGCATATTTGAGCACTTGCTAAAACTACAGACGTGCTGTATATTGACTTGTCATTGTGGTATGATCAGTTAGGTTTCTGACTGTCTATGTAGGATTCCAATCCTAGATTTTCTCTGTCTTCTGACGTCGTCTTGAGACATAAAATACACGTTAAACGCAGTCAATTTGAGCCATTTTAGGTTTTATTTCTTCCGATAATTATTATTAACATGTGTTTTATCTAGCTGTGAAAATATGTTGGAAGCGAATTAAATTGGAAGTTATCTCGTAACTTGCTAAAGAAAAACCTTTGATTGGTTTGTTGGACCTTCCAGATGCTTTTATCTAGTACTGAACATGTCAGTAGCCTAACTTGTGCGTGATATATAAAGTGTTGTATCGCTAAAGATTTTAACTAGCTGTGAAATGATCTCTTTGTAACACTGCAATAAGAAAATCGGTAAAGAAATCAGTTTATGCAATTCCGATATATCTAATTTGCTCAATATTAAATTGTGTCTTTATTATCTTTCCCTGGTCATTTTTTGATCATCGGACCAACCTTCATTTTAGAGGCTTACTTCTCCTCTTCTCCTCAGTACATTTCATTTTCAGCTTGATGTGGGTGAATTGATCTGTATTGGCGTGTTCTGTGGGAACGTCCCTGACATCATCGGATGAGAAAACGGACGTTAAACCTTTATAATTATTGTTTGAAATAGCAATTCATTCTTCCGTTTCACTTCTAATTAAATTGTAAATGTAACTAATTTAAATTTATTATAATTATACATTTATATATATATATATATATATATATATATATATATATATATATATATATATATATATATATATATATATATGTATATATATATATACACTGTGAGTCATAAAAAATCATGTGCGCAGTATTTCATCCCCAACTTTGTCATTTGTGAACCGATTTTGAAAATTGTTTCAGAATTATAAAGTAGAAGAAAAGTATCAATCTTAAATCAAGTTTTTGTGACAATTCCGGTATATTTTAAACAATAACAGACGATTTTACAAACATAGTCTATCTTTGTTTAAATTTTAAAATGGTGTTTACTAAAGCAGATTAAGAGTTCACAAAAACTTGTACCTCTTAAAGGGTTGTGGCTCACATTGGTTGATTGCCGAATTTCCAACAAAAAACTGGATTCTGGGAGGGCCAGATTGCTTATTAAAGAAATTACACCGAAAAGAAGAAAATAAATAACGTGGACGAGTTGAAGCAACGCCTGGTGGACGTTTTGCAAGACATGAAGCAATCTGTCATTGATAAAGCAATAGATGAGTGGCGCAAGCGTCTCCGAGCTTGTATTCCAGCTAAAGGAGGGCACTTTGAGCATAATTAAGCTTTGACAGTTGACAGTCGCAGTATAATACTGCTTGTTTCGTTTTTTGTTAAGCCACGGATTTGTAAACATTCTGTAGCGATTGATTTACTTAAACTGACTGAATATTTTCAGTCGCGCATATTTTCAAGCACTGCTTTAACGCAAAAATAATAATTAACAGAGTCACTTAACGTTATTTTATAGCAAATGTGTTCCTGATTATACTTATGCAAAAATTTAAAAAATCGGTTCACTAATACCAAAGTTATGGGCGAAAGACTGCGCACACGGATTTTTTGACTCACAGTGTATATATAATATAGGCTTTACACTTGTGTAATATAATTATAGATTTGTGAAAAATGCGTTAGTAAATCATTGTAACTATTTTTCAGAATTTTTGTGTATATAAAATATTACAATGTAATAGGCTTATAGCATTGATCAGTTGTTCTACAGTTAGAAACTATTTAACTAGGCATTCTAATCTAGGATTTAGCTTCTGATCTTGAAGTAATTCCCATCATCTGCTTACAAAATAGAATTTTTTTACATTTTGTCTAATAACTACAGTACCGTAAAGATTCTAAATCAGCACTTAATTTTAATAGATTTAATTACAGAAATCTTCAATTTTAATATGGCCAATTCCTTTTGTAACCGAGTCGTTAACTACTAATTTCCTAGTAAAGAGGACACTGCTTTGAATCCCAGATGAAGAGTCTTGAGCATTAGTTTCTGGTGGTACTAAAACTCGCTTTTTTAACATTAGCTAATTGCTTGCAAAGATATAGATTTTGTGGAACTCTACATATAATAATAAATAAAATAGAAATGTGTAATTTTAAATTCAATATGCAAATTTATTTTTATAGAAATATTTAAGTGAAAACCCATATATCGTTACAATTTTTAGAATAATTATATATTTGTGTAGATTTGTCTTGAATAATGTGAGCATAATATAAACGTTAAATAGCGAGAAAAGTTTCGTTTACAAACTAATTTTGTAAATCCGTTAAATTTTTATTTTAGAAATTTAAGAATATTTACTTTTAATTTAGTCATCACATAAAATGTAAAAAATCAGAATCATGTAAAAATCAATAAAACAATCCATCACAGAATCAATAAAAGATAACTGTTGGTTAATAGTACGAGATTAAAGATATTTAATTTAAATTTAATAAATACACAGTAACATCACGTGAAATATAAAAAAAATCACACAATTCTGTAGTAATAAAAGAAAATCGTCAGTGAATAGTAGGAGCACTTCAGAAACAATGGTGCAATCATATGAGTTTGTTCAATGTGTTGTGTATAATAGATGTGATAGAGCGGCTCTGCTAATAGATGACGACCATTGGTCAAGCCGATACTGCGGTGCTACATCAGCTGTATTGCGACAAGAGACCAGCATTTCTGAAAAAAAAAAAACAATTTACATAGTTTAGTAAATAAATGACTGTATAAATACAATTTACTAAAAAGAACAAATTCATTTATACTGTAGCTATAGTTAATAAATGAGTAAGCCTAAGTAAATATGAGAACATTACTGTGCCTTCAATCATCATCATCATTTTCTCTTGAATTTCAGTTAGACTATAGTCGGGATTAGAAAATTTTGAAGATCTCTTTGGAGCCTAGTCGTTCACCAACCGAACGCCCTTTGTGACGTCGATACTGACGTGCATTCGTTCAGTATTTAAATAATTCATTGCTCTCTGTGGCAGCACTAGACTGATCGTATTGGAAATCAGGATGGTAAATTGAGTCACACAGGTCGTCGCTGTTCCTTGAGAATAACATTGTTAGAATTTACACGGGCACACGTACAAGAAATTAGGCTCCAATAGGAATGACGATTGCAAGTTTTCAATGTAATGATCCATATATAAAATATATTTTATGGGTAAGACTTTTCATTTGATAAGACTTATATTTGAAAGCGATAAATGTAAAACTACAGTGAAATTGCTAAAAATCTCAGAATAATTTTGACTAAATCAATATTACAAATCAGTTTTAGGAGGCTACATGTGCACCTATTTGAATATCGAAAAGTAGTTATCAAGATTCAAGAATTTCTTGTCCTTCAAAGACCGTACATCTGGTCTAACTAATATTATACAATGAAATATATTATCAACCCATGTTCATTACATTTCTCAGTGAATCCTCTAGTCTAGAATCAAACCTGCGGTCAGCCAAATGTTTTCATAAAGCTTCACCGAGAGTTAATTGACTAAACTAACAGAATTCACCTAGAGTTAGTTGATTCAATTAATAGAATTCACTTAGAGTTATTTGTTATATTGTTTAATAGAATTCACCGAGAGTTAATTGATTCAATTAATAGAATTCACCGAGAGTTAATTGATTCAATTAATAGAATTCACTGAGAGTTAATTGATTCAATTGATAGAATTCACCGAGAGTTAATTGATTCAATTAATATAATTCACCGATAGTTAATTGATTCAATTAATAGAATTGACCGAGAGTTAATTGATTCAATTAATAGAATTCACCGAGAGTTAATTGATTTAATTAAAAGTAACTGATATCAGAGATGTAACGAGGTGCACTTACAGGCGCAGCAGGTTTGTGCACAGCTTGGTGTGCAAGTTCCTTTCTCACAGCGACAGCTTGAGCCACACTTGCAGTTTACGTCTACAGATAGAACATACGTTTTATAATATAGTCATCATCATCTTCTCTTAAATCCCAGTTTAACTAGAGTCGGGATACGAATGGACTTCTTATCCATTCGTTTACATTTTTGTAGAAATTTCTGGAGCCTAGGCGCTCACCAACCGAATGCCCTTTCTGAAGTTGGTTTGGATGTAATTTTTATTAACCAATTTTATTCATTCTATAGTATAGTACAACATATAATTATAAAATAATCATCATCATCTTCCCTTGAATTTTACAATTAGACCTTTTCCATCGCTTTAGAAAATTTTGTAGCAATTTATAGAGCAATTTCTCACCAACCGAATGCCCTTTCAGACGTTGGTTGTGATCCTAGTGGTGCTTTGCCGCCTTCTACGACACGTGCAGTTCACGGTTGTTCAATTTTTCATCAACCAGGATACAATACAAATAATAGCAATAAGTGATATTACTTAGTAATAAGTAATATAAAAAACTATATAATATTAGACATAATTAAGCAATAAATGTTAAAAAAATTCTAAAGCTTCATAGACGCTATTAGAGGGTATATACTATACACAAGGAAAACAAGAAAGATTTTTATTACTCAACTCGTAATTGGAGACCTTTACTGTAGCATTTCAGTGACTTTCTATACATGGCTTTTTATACCAATTTAGCAAATTATGCGCTTTGGTGATTGTAGTAAAGTGGATTCATCACAACGCGCAAAGTCACAGGAAGTGGAGGATATAATAATAGTAATAATAATAAAGATAATACTACTACTACGAATAATAATAATACAGGTTTAACATCCGTTTCCTCATCCAAGGGTAATGTCAAAGACGTCCACACATCACATCAATAATTGAAAATAGTAATATTAATAGTAACTATGTTGACAAGAATAAACTTA
>CAJHZI010000713.1:1642500-1655000 GCA_905160935.1 Enchytraeus crypticus
ATGCTTTACAGTACCCGTACACATTAGCATAAAATTATACAATAAAAATCTATTTACGAAAATAATTTAAGAACACTAAAATATACAGACGCTTAAATTTCTACACAGGCCAATATTATTTTCATAGTACATGTATAACTAATCAATAATGAAATTAGAATGAGCATGCATTACAGTGCATAACGATAAATCTAGAAATATGTAATTTAGTTTAGTAATTTTATGTACTGGATTTAAAAATTAAGAACTTATTAAAATCAATATCTAGGAGTCGGCTTTCAAAAGCCGACTCCCATTTCAGCCTATCCATTATGGGTAAACAGGACAGTTTTCTCAGGGATTGACGCCCCCTGCCCGATAAATGTCAGTCAAAGCTGAGGAAGGCATAGGGGGCCCACCTCGTCAAAAAGCATATTCCCAAGAAAATAATGGTATATATATACTGTATATATATACATATATATATATATCAACAAAACAAAACAATTAGAATTTCGCTGCCTATAAATACTATGAAGATGAAGAAATCAGGGAATAATTTCAGGAATAGAATCAGAATAAAAGGAATAAATAAAATACAAGGAATAGAATCAGAGAAAACTTTCATTCTTCTGAAAGCAGCTGCCGATTAATTAAAATCGGAAACAAAATTTTTGCCAGAGACGTAAAGGGTAAACTTATAATTAACTAACTTGATAGGTCAAGAAGTGCTTGTGGGATGTCTTAATTTATTGATGGTTTAATAAGTTTTACTGTTAAGAATTATGGCTATCTTATCATATGATGGAATCGTAACATCTACGATATTATCACTAGAAATATGAAAAGTAAAAAAGCTAGTAAAGCTAATGTTAACGTCAGTTTCTTCACTCGAAAGCGAAGTCAGTGACGGGTGAGCCCAGGATTTGAACCCCGCACATACTGATCCGCAGTGGAATATCTTACCGACATCGCCAATGGCTCCAGCCAGTAAAATAAAAATAAGCTAAAGAATTATTACTTATTAGTCACAGTAACAGATTGAAGTAGTGTACATTAACTTTTACAACAAAGTCCATTTACCGAGATTGCATTATTAAAACTTGAAGGATTCTTTAAAAAAAATTTTCTATAGTGGATAAATAAATTATTTCTATAGTGCTTTAGAGTCCTACCTCCACACTTAGGGGTACAGCAACCCTTGCTGCAGTTTACCTTACAATCACCTTTCTCACACTTGCAGCTTGGACCACATGGGCAATCTTCAACTGAAACAAAATTTTAAGAAATGTTTTAAATTAAACAAATTATAAATCAGGTGCAAATTATGACCATCACAAAATCTTTGTATCTAACATTCTATCTCAGTAAAGCTGCCAGTACAGACCAAAGCCAAAATGCGTGATAACAAGTAGAGTATTAGTTAGAATCCCGTTCTGATTAAACACAATATGTTAAACGATTGATACACGCTCCCATGCTCAAAGGTAAATATGCTATAGTAAATAAAAGTGGCTGGAGCCAGTAGCGAAGTCAGTAAGATACTCGACTGCGGAGCAGTATGTGCGGGGTTCAAATCCTGGGCTCGACCGTCACTGACATCGCTTTCGAGTGAGGAAACTGATATTAACCTTAGCTTTACCAGCTTTTAAAGATATTTACTTACATAACATAACATAACATAACGGCACACTGGGTCAGGAAGCACAGATGCTTGTTTAAGACCAATTTCCTCCTTCCTCTCCATGGTTATTAGTAATCGTTGCCTTTGGATGGCGCATCAATTGCAGTCGGCGCGGATTTAATAATAACCTTCCATCACCCTGGGATTTTTTCCTTCCTAAGCTTTACCAACACGCGGTCTTACATTTGCCATTTTAGAAGTATTTCTATCTATATGCTCTATCAGCATATCATTAATTAATTTATGCAATCACACACAAAGTAATGACATGAAAAAGTTTAGAAATAATCCAACTGACTAACAGGTTATATAAGAGATTTCACCATTTATTCTGTTGAGACCCAATGTCAAAAAATAAAGGACTAAGCCGGTGGCTTGCTAGTAAGTTGTTCTACAATGGATCAGTAAGTGCAGTGTTCAAATCCAGTGCTATCCACTACACTAGCATGATATTGAGCAGCAAATTGATGTTAAAGTCGGTATTAACCTTTTAAATAAAATGAATAAGAAAAATGAAAAAAGGCTTAGCGAGTAAAGCGAGTAAAACGAGTAAAGCGAGTAAAGCGAGTAATATGAAGTAGTAGTAGTACATGTCTTTATTTAAAAGTCTTCAAACACCGACAAACAATTGTGATAGCAGATAAATCAACAGTTCAAAGTGTGATCAACATATGTAGCATCAAACAGAAAATAAAATAGCCTCACTACGGCCATCAGAGAGGGCAATGAAGTACCCTATCGAGCTGACCACTACAGTAAACAAAGAAGGAAGGAGATAGAAGAAACAATAAAGTTTTTGTTTAAAAACCTATGACAACAGTAATATGTTACATATGCATATATGATAAATGTAAATGTGAGAAGTCGATGAATGTGATGAAGTTCTGCAGCTACATTTGACTCACCTCCACATTTAGTACCACAGCATCGCTTGGTACAACCTGGCTTACACTCTCCCTTCTCACACTTACATCCTGAACCACAGGAGCAGCCTGCCACTGTATCACAAAATTAAATAACAAATTACAGATGTCAAAAAAGCCTTTCTTCAATAAGTATAAAATGATACAAGTGCTAAATACATTAAATTTAAAAAAAATACAGATGTCTTTGATCAAATAGGTGTAAATGATTTAATATAAATTACATTAAATTATTAATATTATGTTTGTAATATAGTATTATTTATCTGCCCTAAATATCATAAGATAATTTAATAAAATGTTGGAAAAAATACAAAAACTACAACAAAATTATTATGTAAATTTATAGATAACTGCAATTACAGAATAAATTTCAATATTAATTTATCATTTTAAGCAGAAAATTTAATGATATTGGCTGAATTTCTGGAAATAAAACAGAAAATTAATATTTATCTTAACATAGGAAAAAAATACCACATTTCAAATAGTGCAATATTTACTGCATTGCTTAATTAGTTGTATAGATTTAAATTTTACAAGTTATTACTGACATATAATGCAGATATACAAATATAAAGAGCTTAAAAATGGCAGTTTGATTGTTGTTAGAAAATGTATTTTCCAATTATGATGATGGATGAAAGAACAGTATATATGAGCATATTAGGAAAAGAACTAGCACAAAGTATTATAATAACAGTCCCATTACTAAAAAGAATCTGTCATTGCAACAAAAAACACTAAACTACAATTAAGAGATAAAGAAAAGTTCAAAGTCCATTTCCTATCTCTAAAAAGTCAATGTTGGTGCGAGCACTTGATTTGAACTCAGCATCTACTGATCCACAGTTTGACACCTTACTCATATACTATCAGCTCCGATCACAGCTTAGTTGCCATCATGTGTCATTAGTATGATACAAAATTTTTAATGCAAATTTAATTTTTAATATAAATGATAAATTTTAAAAAAAAATTGTACCTCCACACTTGGGGGCACAGCAGCCCTCCTTGCACCCCTTTTTGCATTCTCCTTTCTCACACTTGCATTGAGAACCGCAGGGGCATCCTTCAACTGCAACAACAACAACAACACAGTAGTAGCATAGTACTGTTACCCATGATAACATGGATGACATTTAAGCTATGCTGAATTTCAAGTTGGAAAAAATTTGAATTCTATGCAGAATAGGACTATAGGTCACATTTTGTTCTACATCATTGAGGAATTTTGAATTGAGGAATTTCTTAAATAATAAAATAGCATAAAAGAGTAATTTTGATAGTGGCTGGGCTGTTACATCTCAAATATTTAACGACTAATTATATCAAGATGATGTCAAGTAAAAAATTATTCATAGTTATATACTTGGAGTTAGCATTTATAGAAGGAAGAAAATGAAAGAACATCAAGGAAATGGCAAAGAAAAGAATTTTGTGGAGGAACATCACAGAAATAATTGGCTGGAACCAGCCCCAGGATGATCACATCACAATACAAGACATGACAAGCTTGAATAGACAGATAAAGTTCAACTATTTTAAGAGTGGCCAATTCCACAGAGGGCGCAAAACAATCCGCCTTCAGTTAAAAGTATTAGACTAACGCCAGAAAGGTCAGGCATCACATTTTAAAATAAATAAAAACCAAAAATATTGAATTTAAACATTACCTCCACACTTAGGAGTGCAACAACCCTTGCTACAGCCTCTTCTGCATTCTCCCTTCTCACATTTACAGTGAGAACCACACGGGCAGCCTGCCACTGTTTAACAAAATTAAATAAACAACTACAGATGTCGAAAAGACTTTCTTCAATAAGTATAAAAAATATAACTATTTAAATAAATTAAATTTCAAAGAAATTACAGATATCTTTGATCAAATAGGTGTAAATGATTTAATATTAATTACATGAAGTCATTGATATTATTTTTAATATGATATTGAAAACTAACGTCCATCATATGCAGGAAATTAACAATAGTTAACTGATGGATTAATCTCATAAACGAAAAATATAATATTTAACAAAAATAATAAATTCTATATAAAGTACAAATAGTAAAAACATCTGCAATCAAAATTGCAACCTATTTTAAATTCATATAGCTTTAGGCACTTACAGCATCAACAAAAGCATGCTTATGAATATAAACAAATCACATAATTAAAATGCAAATCATTACACTTGTGAAGTTACAGAATAATATGTATTTTATTTCCTACTATAATGCTTTACTTCAAAAATGAATTCAGAATCACTGAGCAGTAACTTGCACTATCAAGACCAAACTACAAAGATTTAAATTAAATTAAATTAAAATTAAATTAAATTAAATTTTTATATATTCTACATCTGAGGAAGGTAATGAACTTGAGCATCTAAATAAATAAAATACCAAAAACAATCCAGCTTAATCAAATATCAAAATATTTGATGTATATTTGATAAATAAATGACATTCAAATAAAAAATTCTATTCAAATGACTTCGGAAGTCATGGCTTCAGGAAGTCATATTTTACTCCAAACTATAAGCATAGCTTATATTAAGCATATAGCATAGCTTTTGGGAAAGGATTAACTCGTTGATCTTTGGAGTGTGAAAGCAAAGCAGACTCTTGAATATGTACGTTGCAGCTACCACTTGGCAGAGCACTAGAGAGAGATTGTCTACATCTGAACAAAGCACTCCATTAAAGAGAATAATTAACTGAAAGTTTTGCCAGTCTCAAGTATCGTTAGCATAATTTAGTGAATTAATTTTATAAATCGAGCAATAGATTGGTATTTACCTCCACAGCTGCCAGCAGTAGTGCTCGTGCCACAGCCAGAGCCGCAGCTACCTTTAGGGCAATGGCACTCAGTTCCACAGCCACAGTGTGCTTCAGCATGAGCGTCTAAATACATAAAACATCGGAAACAATTCAGTTAAATCATTTATCAAAATATTTTATATGTATAATTGAATAAACAATTAAATTGAAATAATTTATAAATACTATACACATCTCAAATTTTTCAATAATAATAATAGCAATTGGAGTGCTACAGTTATCAATGACAACATCGAGCACTATTGAGACAAAATCAAGCCGGTGGGCAAAAAAAGAAGGTCCAAAAACGGTGCAGAATTCCAAAATCCTGAAATTCAGTCCAAAGTAAAGGGAGTTAAAGAAAAGGTGGTTTAGGCGCAGGTCGCCGCTCACGGGCACTGGATGGAAAAGAGAGATGGAAAAGAAAGATAGGTCTTCAACTGCTTATGGAACTGCACAGCCTACAGGCAGGTCCATCATGGTATATAACGTCTCCATTCATCTCTATCTTCCGTTTTCCTCTTCACGTGCTACATAACACTTGAAATTAATCAATTACACGCATATCATTCAGATCACATCATTCTTTGCTCATAGGAAAGCAAAGGCTGATGTGATTCAAATGAAGATTTCCGAAGATTGGATGGAAGAGAATTCCAGATCTGAGGTGCAGCATGCTGGAAAGAACGATTAGATAGCTTAGAGCGTGAAGGTAAGCTAGGTCTCACAAGAGTAATTAACTTAGAAGATCTGTACATTTGAGTGTCATCAGCAAATAGTTCATGATCAAGAGAATGAGAAGAGATTAGAGTGCTTAGGGGTGTTGCATAGAGGTTAAAGAGGATAGGACCAAGAACGGAGCCTTGAGGCACACCATACTTTAAGTGAGAAGGCGAAGAGATGTACTCCATCACTTTCACACTAAAAGAACGATCCATCAGATAGGAGGAAAACCAATCAAGAACAATTACACGAACACTAAACCAGGAAGAAAGACGTTCCAGAAGAATATTGTGATCAATGGTATCAAGAGCGGCCGAGAGATCAAGCATACATAATCCAGTTAAGCGTTGTGTGCACAATGTCTTTCAATGTCCTTTTGCATGTCAAAAAGTTAGAAATTATTAATAACTTTTAATACATGCATATGAGGATAGAAACTGTTATAAAATTGATTTGCTATTTAAAGTTTTACTTGTAAAACTCAAAGATTTACTCTTAAAATATGTACTGATTCTAATTGACAAAACATGGTCCCATGAAAAATATTTCTACAAAACTACATGATCTGGTGAAGAAATTCCTCTTCTACACACGATTTGAATTTCAAAGGGAAATATCAAGAATAGACAAAGTTATCGCAATTTTGCTAGTTTATTATTTTTTAATGCGAAGCCTATGCATACTAAAGCTTAATTAAGTAACAGTTTTGAAGAAACTTACGTGATGCCATGATTATTTTTCCACTTGAAGTCTAATCAGTTAGATGAAATTAACTCTCTGATATTCTTTAAACTGTTCTAAATGAATATTAAGCTGGCTCTAGATCTTTTTCCGTAACAGTACTCTTTTTCTGCTTAATAACAGAACTAATCAGCTGATCAACTCGATTTAAATCCCACCAAGTTCCATTTGTTTATATATTCTCTGGATGTAAACAAACATTTTGTTAGATGTTCTGCGATTGGTTGATTGCAGTCAGAATAATTGTAACATTCGATATGATTTGTCTGCACACGACATTTAGTTTTGCACTCGGCAGAATAGCTGAGAGTTTAACTGAATGACTGATGAATGAACCGTGTGCAAAACTCTCAAAGGCTTCCCTTATCAAAACGATCTTCAATGTTGATATCTGTCACTTTCAATCTTTGCTTTTACTACTGTAAATTTAAGCCTTTTTGCAGTTTACAGAAGACTTATTATGTAGTACTTAACATAAAATAACAATAACTAGAGAGTTATAATGTCGTCCATGACAACATCGAACACATCACTGACACTGAAGCGTTTCACCAAACTTTTAATCGGTTTAAGCGGCATGAGCTATCCACAGAAACTAGTCCATTTGGCTCTGAGCCTCTAGAACTCCGTAGACTAAAAATGGATTTAATCTCATACTTCAAAATTGTAAATAACCTCGTTGATGTACAGGCAGCTGAATTCTTTACTCTAAAATCAAGCGTTACTCGAAATAATGTGGCTTCAATCTATGAAAATCCCTTCATAAATAACAAAAATATCAAGATGTATTAATGCTTGGAATGTGTTACCAAATCATATTATTGAGGCGGTATCGGTTAACCATTTTAAATCTATGTTATACCTAGTTGACTTAAGAAATTTTATGAGAAATCTGAATTTTGATATTTAACTAAAATGCGCGTATTGTTTTAATCTGGGTTTTTGTAATCTGTCTTTTTTCACCTCTCTATTTTTGATTCTCTAAAGAAATTTTCTTTTATGCCGATGTTGTAATCTGGGTTTTTGCATTTATTTTACTGTTTCCAACATTTTAAATGAAAAGTATAGTAATCATTATTATGTAATTTTATTTTAAAATAATTGCGAAATATCTATAAGTGCTAAAGTTTTAGCCAACATTACCGTTTCACACTTGCATGCCATTTTGTTGTGTACCTTTCCGTCTGTGTCTGACATCTTAATCTGTATGTGGTGATAAATTTATTAAATTAAATAGTAGAGCATAGAATTCAGCGAAACGGTAGGCTATATCATTGTAGAGCATAGAATTCAGCGATATGTTAAGTCAAAGTAGAGCATATAATACAGCGATACGGTATCATGTGTGATAGTAGAGCAATGAAAACAGCGGTACAGTATATCATAGTAGAGCATAAAAAACAATGGTACCGTATATCATAGTAAAGCATAGAATACAGCGGTATGGTATAGTATAGTAGAGCATATAATGCAGTGGTGCGGTATATCATAGTAGAGTTACTAGAGTATATAATACAGTGGTACGGTATATCATAGTAAAGCATAGAATACAGCGTTATGTTAAGTCAAAGTGGAGCTTATAATACAGCGATACGGTATCATATGTGATAATAGAGCATTGAATACAGCGGTACGGTATTGCATAGTAGAGCATAGATTACAGTCGTACGGTGTATCGCAGTGGAGCATAGAATATAGTGGTACGGTGTATCATAGTAGAGCATGAAATGCAGTGGTACAGTATATCATAGTAGAGCGAGAAATTAGAGGTACGGTAAATCATAATAGAGCATGGAATACTCTGGTACGGTATATCATAGTAGAGAATAAAATACAGTGTTACGGTATATCATAGTAGAGCGTAGAATGTAGTGGTACGGTATATCACAGTAGAGCATAGAATACAGTGGTACGGTATATAATAGTAGAGCATGGAATACAGCGGTACGGTATATCATAGTAGAGCATAGAATACAATGGTACGGTATATCATAGTAGAGCATAGAATAAAATGGTACGGTATATCATAGTAGAGCATAGAATACAATGGTACGGTATATCATAGTAGAGCATAGAATAAAATGGTACGGTATATCATAGTAGAGCATAGAATACAATGGTACGGTATATCATAGTAGAGCATAGAATACAATGGCACGGTGTATATATAGTAGAGCCTAGTGTAAAATCGCTGCACTCATTTTAGCCACCAGTATACTTGATCTTCACTGTTCATTCGGCGCTTCTGTAGCATTTAGTGTATGGATGGGCGCTTTTTAAATGTGCTTATTATTATTAGTATCATTTAATTCTGATATGATTTTCATTAATTCTAACAACATTAATAATAATAATAATAATAATAATAATAATAATAATAATAATATTATTATTATTATTATTATAAGCATTATTATTATAGTTATTATTCTATTATTATTATTATTATAATTTTTTAAATTTTATTTTTAAATTATCCCAGATGTTTATTATTACTTTTTGCGGCCCTAAGCCTGAATTGTGCTTGGACTAAAAATAAGATAAATAAGATAGCCATGGTAAAGGAATTTATTTATTTAAAATAAAGATTTAAAAAAAAGTTTAACAAATTCCCCTACTCTCTAAGAGGCCGTCATTCGCCAATTTGCCTCTTACGTTGACAACATTAAAGATTTGGAATGAAGTGGACAGGCGCTGCCACAGAAAGGCTTTTTCGCGTTGGTTGCCTGTGATAGCGCTGGTTCTCCTGCTTAATTCGTTTATGAAGTCAGACGCGGTAGAGTTGATGAGGCCCAAGATCTCAAAAGCAATTGGCAGGAAGATGTAGCTGCTAGAGACTGCGGCATATTTAAGTGACTTCCTATTGACAGCGGCTTCAGCAGCTGAGTCAGTAGCAGCGCATGAAATTCTCAGATTGCTTGTTGAGAATGTGTCCGTCAGAGTGACATCCCAGCTGATTCACTTGCCTTCACTCCTAGGAATTTGTAATACACACACTGTCCGATCGTTTCCCTTCTGAACGGCTCAATCCATTGGGCTCCTTTACAGCCAGAATATATGCAGGAATTTGAACAAGCCATACCAGATCATTCAGATACTGGTGTCTGCCGATTTTGTCTGTGCTCCGCATGCACGACATGCCGTGAGTGCCCAGAGCATTGACCGATGCTCCGCACACACAGTTGTGTGGCTCACAATGAGTAGAGCCCAGACGAAGACTGAGCGCTACTCTGACTGACTCGTCATCCAGGCGGAGGCCACAGGAAGATAAAGGCAGGGCTTTCAATCAGTCACCACTATGAGGGGTCGAAACAGCAAGCAGCCGGGCCTTTTCTTTGTAGGATTTAAGCCTTAGCGAGGAGTTCTGAGTGCGCAATGCCAGAGATTTTTGAGTCCCGTGCCTTCATAGTCTGTAGCATCATTCCAATAGGCGCTTCCGATAAGGACAGAGCAGCCCAAATTCCTTGAACCATGGCTACATCTACATCGGTGTACTGACGAAGCAGGAAACTATTGAGTCCTGTTAAACGTTAGTCCCCGCAAAAGAACAAGTGTGAAAATTAGTAGGTAAAGAGTTCTGGCTCGTATTTGATTTTAAAATCTAATCCCATCTTATTTATATTCATTAGATAAACATTTTATTATTATTATTGTTATGAAGTTGATGTAACTTGTATATCGTACATTATGAATATATACATTGAATCATCTAATTTATTCTTAGATACATGTAGCTGTTCGCCATTCAGTTCAGTTGTTTTCAGTAATCTAAACTTTACAACACAGCAAAACGAGAAAAGCTTCAATGAGGATTCAGTTGAAAAAATATAAACTTGTATTTCTAAAAGTTATTTGTTAAAAAAACTAAATAGGTTTAACTACACAACAAGTTGCTGGCTGCAGCCAGTGGCTATATCAGCAAGATATTCGATAACGGATCAGTATGTGCGGGGTTCAAATCCTGGGAACGCCCATCGCTTTCGAGCGAGGAAACTGACTTTTAAATTATCTTTACCAGCTTTAGCAACGTACAAGTAGGCTTAGTTAAATCATAATTTTGTTCAAAGTTACTTGTTTTAATAGCCTCTACCTGTTTGTTACTTTTTATTATATTCGTTTATTGCATTACATCTGACATACCGCAGAAAACGTACAAACATACATGGAACAAAGCGCATATAGAAAGTTCGATAATACCATAAAGTCCAAGATATAAGTTTCATATAACGGTCACTATATAATATTCTAATTATACAATCTTATCCACGAAAGGACTGATATAAATGGTAATGAATATGGATGCGCCCTCCCCTCCATTTGTTTTAATAACTTGTCTATCTGTTAGACAATATGTATAACTGTACAGTTTTAAGACAATTCTAGATCAGACACTTGCAGTCCCTGTTCGTAAGAGCATGGGCGTAGCGAAGGGGGGAACGGGCCGAGATCATTGTACTGCATGTGTGCAATTAAATTCTTGCTTTGTAAGTAAAAGTTATATTTAATTTCTAATAAGATGTAAATTGTAGTGACATTAATTTAAGGTTTTTATTAAAACATAAAAAGTAAAGACTTAACAGGTTTCTTTTAGCAATGGTTTAGTTCCTCCCCCTCAGGCTCCTAGCCTCATATTTACTCGAAAAGGTCATAAAATGTTAACATCTGCGCAAAGAAGAAATGGTTCTTCAAAAAAATTTGCCCCCTCAAAGAAAATGGTGAATTGCTACCACTGCAGCTACACAAGCTCTAGCCTTAATATTTCATTATTACTTTAGTGGATTGAAAAGGCTCTTGATCAAGAGTACCACGAACTAGTCATACTGTATAATCCACTGAGATCTGCAAAACTGCGTTTTTCAATTCAGTATGCTAACAATTGCTAAAAATTACAGACATTATTTTCAAAAGTGCTTCAGCTTCTGGGGGACTTCGTCCCACAGACCACCTACCAGCGCTCAGCCCCTGGACCCCCTTTTTTCAACTTGTGCGTCATTACCCTCCCACACCTTCGATTCCAGTATCGGTCCTCATTTTTTGGAAAATTCCCCCATGACAAAATCCTGGCTACGCCCATGCTTAAGAGCGACCATTTAAACTTTCAGAAAGTTTGCTTTCACATTAAATAAAATGGTAATATTAACTCATAAAACTGTACAAACTACCAGTGACAATAACTTGATGATGTGGATGCATTGCAAGACTTGACGCTAAATTCTTGATGGGTAGGCCTATTATTGTACCTGTGTGCGAGCTTTTCTGTGAAAGATTTCGGTGTCAGATGTCATTGCAAAACACGAATAATAATAATAATGAGTGAAAATGAATCAAACTTAAAATTACTGTGAACATATATTGAGTAAAGATAGAAGAACAAAAATGGTCATTTGCTCGCTACATTATTTACTATTTGCTTATTATGCTGCTTTATTGTCATCTACATGTATTTTAGAGTTTTTGTAACGAATTCATTAGACCAACTTTGCGTATAATTATAATAATTGTTATTGATCTTAATAATTGGATTGATATGATAGTTTCTCTATAATTTCAGCATTCTGATTCTCTCTCCATGCTCGTTACAGAAGCGCCCCAGCCAAACAACACAGCTACAGACAATAGACGGACTG